>JAODGC010049498.1:0-16877 GCA_027574925.1 Ecitoglossa quadriceps | reverse complement strand
TTGGTATGGCTAAATTTGAAATAATTACATGAACTTGCCATAAATCACCACCGCATAAAGTGCTATGCAACAAAGCCATCCCAGTGTCAGAGCACTGGGATGACAAGAAGAGGGCACTTGGATGACAAGAGAGGGGCACTGGGATGACAAATAGGAGAGCACTGGGATGACAAAAGAGGAGCTACTTGGATTTCTGTCATTCCAGCACGTGACGCTGGCATCCAGTTAAGTTGGTGAGTATAAAAGTTATGTTAAAATATGACGTTTTTATGGAAATACTGGATCCCAGTGTCAGAGCACTGGGATGACAAGAAGAGGGCACTTGGATGACAAGAGAGGGGCTACTTGGATGACAAGAGAGAGCTACTTGGATGACACCATTATAAAGTGAACCAGTGTCAGCTACTTTCATGACACCGTCTGCTACGCAAATTATCCGCAATGTTCGTACAGTTGTGAGCTTGACTAAAAGGTGACAGAATTTTTATAGGGTCTATTATTGATAAACGGTTTTATGAATCTCAATGAGCAATCTGACTTTTCTAAATAGCAAGCTAGAGAACATACCCAAGTTTCATTCCGCAATATTGCCTAAACTTTGTGGTGGGGACAGAGTGATAGATCTGTTGTTTTATAAGCCACTCAGTTATGTGGATAGAAGTAAATCACTACCTAACGCTCAAGTTGGAGAATTTACAACTTTCGTGGCAAAAGTTTATGAGCACCAGCGTCCCACTTTTAGAGGTAGGCCATATAAAATAATCGTCGAAGGTGAAAGTCAGTATATATTTATAGTCTTTTTTAATTACTCAATTAAATATTTATATAAATTATTTCCAGTCGGAGCCGATGTGGTCATCAGTGGCAAACTTGAAAAATTCGCTGGATATTGGCAAATTACTCACCCAGATTACATATCGCTTAACATTAACCAATTTGAAGAAATAGCCCGCATAGAGCCGGTTTACCAATTATGCCGTGGCATTACCAATAGAAGCATTGGAAATATGATAAGCTCTAATTTAGGAGGACTACCTGATCTGCCAGAGTGGATAGATGATACTCTAATTAAACAGAAAAAATGGCTGAGTTGGAAAGAAAGTATCATAAAGTTACACAGACCAAGCTCATTGGCAGAAGCAGAGGTTTGCAGGAAAAGGCTTGCTTATGATGAATTGTTTGCATATCAGCTAGCACTGAAACTTGCAAGAGAAAATCACGTAAAAAAAAGGGGAAGAGAGTTTACAATATCCAATAAATATAAAGAGCAAGTCCTGAGTGGATTGTCGTTCCAATTAACAAACGATCAAATTCGTGCAATAGATGAAATTTCAGAGAGACAAAAATCCAAGTACCGCATGGTAAGCTTGTTGCAAGGTGATGTTGGTAGTGGCAAGACCGTGGTTGCACTCTTTGCGATGCTGAATGTGGTAGAAAACAACATGCAAGCAGCTTTAATGGCACCAACTACTATCTTGGCGGAGCAACATTATAATTGGATTGAAGAGGTTTTATCTTGTACTGATATAAAAGTTGCTTTGCTTACTGGTAAAACTACGCGCAAGGAAAGAAAGACCATCATGAATGAACTTGCAAGTGGTGTTTTAAATATAGTGATTGGCACTCACGCACTATTTCAAGCTAACGTTACATTTAAAAACTTAGGGCTCGCAATCATAGACGAACAACAGCGATTTGGAGTAATGCAGAGAAATCGCTTGGTGGGAAAAGGAGAAAATACTGACATACTTTTTGTCACTGCAACTCCAATTCCAAGAACTTTGCAGCAAGCTATGTATGGCGATGTTGAATGCTCGGTTTTAAGGGAAAAACCAAAATCCAGATTGCCAATAAAAACTGTCACTATGAACACTAAGAGAGTACCAGATATTATTGAGAAACTGAAGGGTGCTATAAATAGGGGTGAAAAAGCATATTGGATTTGCCCATATATAGAAGAAAATGAAGAACTAAATGTTGCTGCAGCAGAAATGCGCTTTCAGGAATTACAAAAGACATTTTTTGATAAAGTTAGCATAATACATGGGAAGCTGGCTCAAGAGCAGAAAGATCAAGTTATGTTTTCCTTCAAGAGAAATGAATTTTCTCTCCTGGTTGCAACAACTGTAATAGAAGTTGGTATAGACGTACCAGATGCAACTATTATGATTATAGAAAATGCAGAGCAATTTGGGTTATCGCAATTACATCAGCTAAGAGGTAGGGTAGGACGAGGAAGCAAGCCGTCTTTTTGCGTATTATTATATGATAATCTAAGTAAAAGCTCATCTTCAAAGTTAAAGATCATGTGCGAGTCACAAGATGGATTTCACATTGCTGAAAAGGATATGATGCTGAGAGGCAGTGGAGATATTTTAGGTATAAAACAATCAGGATGCATGGAATTTAAATTTGCTGACCTATATAAGGACAGGGAACTACTCAACCTTGCGTATAATAATGCAAAAAGCGCAATCGCTGATTTTGAATTACTGCTTGATATATTCGAATACAGAAGTAGATTACATTTTTCGAAATTTCAGTAAATTTCTTGCATCCCAATCCAGCCCTTGTCAACGACTTGACTTCTCTAATGATATACTTGAACAAATAAAAGGGAAATAACAGGTGCTAAGATCTTTCCTCAATCCAAGCTGCTTGTATGGCTTCGAGTATTTTTTCATTACAACGCTTTTCATCATCGTCAAATTCTTCTAAGCCCAAGACCTTTTTTTTAAGCTCAGTAAATCTGATATTAATTATATCCTCGTCTGGGAATTTTTCTTCTAAAGCTTCCGCAATGTCTTCTAAATCAAGCCACTTCATATTTCTTGTAAATTGGTGCCCATGGGGAGACTTGAACTCCCAAGGTCGCAAAACCCACGGATTTTAAGTCCGCTGCGTCTACCGATTCCGCCACACGGGCTCTTTTTATTTTACCTAGAATAAAACTCTACTACCAAATTAACTTCCATATCTGCTGAGTAAGGAACTTCAGAATACTGAGGCACTCTTAAATACTTCACTGAATGCTCCTTACTGTTTATTTCTAAATAATCTGGAGCCTTGCGTTCTTGTTTCTCTACAGCCTCTATTACTACAGGAATTTTTACTGCTCTCTCCCTTATTTTTACTATATCACCAGGCTTTACTCGATAACTTGATATATTAACCACCTTGTCATTAACTGTAACATGCTTATGGGATATGAGCTGTTTTGCGGAATAAATTGTTGGCACAAGCCCAGAGTGATATAAAACAGAACTTAACCTTGATTCCAAAATGCCAATAAAATTATCAGCTGTATAACCTTTTCTGCTGTAAGCATCTAAAAATGTACGTCTAAGCTGCTTACTTGAAATTGCGTAATAAAACTTAAATTTCTTATGTGCAGCGAACTGCTTACCAAAATCAGATAACCTTTTGAAACCAAGAATACCGTGCTGACCTGGGGGATATTTCCTTTTGTTTACTGGATCTTTTGCTCTACCCCACAAATTTATACCAAGCCTACGGCTGATTCTATACTTTCTATTGATAACAGTTGTCATATAAAAACTCTCACAATCTAACTCTAGATTATTAAGGATTTTAGCATTAAGTGTCAACTTGTTTTTACCGATATAATCTCTTATACTTCATTTTTAAGTTTTTCTACTAATATATGAATCATCTACCTCTGGAATCTATGGCAAATGCCATCCGCTTTTTATCAATCGATGCAGTACAAAAAGCGAACTCTGGACACCCAGGTATGCCACTTGGCATGGCAGATGTGGCAACTGTTTTGTTTGCTAAGTATTTAAATCATAACCCTGATGATTCTAAATGGTTCAGCAGAGACCGTTTCGTTCTATCAAACGGCCATGGCTCAATGTTGCTATACTCCATATTATACCTGACGGGCTATATCAGTATAGATGAGTTGAAGAACTTTAGGCAACTGGGATCTAGAACTCCAGGTCATCCAGAATTTGGCCTGACTCCCGGAGTGGAAGTAACAACAGGTCCACTAGGACAAGGATTCGCTGTTTCAGTTGGCATGGCACTTGCTGAATCGCTTCTTGAAAAGCAGTTTAGAAACTACACTTACGTAATGCTAGGAGATGGTTGTCTTATGGAAGGAATAAGTCACGAAGCAGCATCACTTGCTGGGCATCTTAAATTGAATAAGTTGATAGCTCTTTTTGATGATAATGACATCTCTATAGATGGTGATACTAGCCTCTCTTGTTCTGATGACGTAGAAAAGCGTTTTTCAGCGTATGAGTGGAATGTTAACAAAATTGATGGTCATGATTTTGACACCATATCGCTTGCAATCGAGCAAGCACAAAAATCTGACAAACCTACACTGATCTGCTGCAAAACCATTATTGGAAAATTTTCAAGTCGTGCTGGCACATCTTCCGCTCATAGTGGTGCCTTTACAGAGGAAGATATAAAACAGATGAGAGAAAAACTGAATTGGAACTATGAGCCATTTCATGTGCCAGAAGATGTGAAAAATGCCTGGATGGAAACGGTTGAGAGAGCAAAGCAAAACTACATGGAATCCAGAAAAAACGAAGAACTTCAAAGGCGGATAGATAAGCGCCTACCAGACAATATCGATAATGATTTAGCTAACCTGAAGAAACAAATATATGAGCTAATGCCAAACGAAGCTACGCGATCTTCTTTCGGTAGGGTAATGGAACTTTTAACTGAGTCTATGCCGGAACTAATTGGCGGGTCTGCTGATCTTACTGGATCAAATTGCACTAAATATAAGCATATGGAAGTAATAAATAGAGACGATTATAATGGTTCTTATGTCCATTATGGAGTGAGAGAACACGCCATGGCAGCTTGTATGAACGGCATGGCTCTTTACGGTGGAATTCTTCCTTACGGTGGTACTTTCTTAGTATTTTCCGATTATTGCCGTCCTGCTATACGCCTTTCAGCCTTGATGAAACAGCAGATTATATATGTAATGACTCATGATTCAATTGGAGTAGGAGAAGACGGCCCAACTCATCAGCCGATAGAGCATTTAGCCTCTCTGCGCGCCATACCAAATCTATATGTTTTTAGGCCAGCAGATGCAGTTGAAACTCTAGAATGCGTTAGTATTGCATTGGAAAAAAAAGAGTCACCTGCATTGTTTGCACTTTCAAGGCAAAATGTGAACTACATCCACTTTGATGTTGATCAATCCGTCAACCTATCGAAGTTTGGTGCATATATTCTGTGCGAATATTCAGAGAAATTAGAAGTGACAATATTTGCTACCGGATCTGAAGTTGAAATTGCAGTCGAAGCAAGGAAAAAATTGCAGGAAAAAGGTATAGGTACAAGGGTTATTTCTATGCCATGCTGGAGGCTCTTTGACGAGCAAAATGATGAATATAAAGAGGCAATATTAAATAATGACAGCATTAAAGTTGCAATTGAAGCTGGAAGTGGAATAGGTTGGCACAAATATATAGGCTCAAAAGGTATATTTATTGGTATGAAAAGCTTTGGAGAATCAGCGCCTTATAAAACACTTTATGAGCATTTTAGCATCAGTGCCGATTATGTAGTAAAATGTGTGTGTGAGAAATTGGTCTATATTCAATAGATCTTTAGTCTTTTGGTAAAAACGTTCTGCGTTTATGTTTTGCTAATAGGATATAATCGGATATAACCAGATCAAAATACGGATATGTTTGACATTTCAAAAATTGTAATAACACCTGAAATGCTGAAATTAATTGCTGAAATTGATGAATTTAAAGGAGCATGGCAACTATTTGGTAATTTAGCCCCAGAACGTTTACAAATGCTCAAGAAAATTGCAACAATTGAAAGCATTGGCTCTTCTACTCGTATTGAAGGGGCAAAGTTATCAGATCGTGAAGTTGAGCAATTACTATCCAAACTTGATACACACTCATTCCGTTCTCGAGATGAACAAGAGATAGCTGGATATGCGTATGTGTGCGGGGAAGTATTTCAAAACTTTGAAAATATGCCATTTACAGAGAACATTGTAAAACAGTTTCATATCTGGCTTTTACAATTTGCACATAAAGATCAAAGGCACATGGGAGAATACAAGAAATTTCCCAATCATGTTGAAGCGTTTAATGAATCTGGAAAGAGCTTAGGTGTAGTTTTTGAAACAGCTTCTCCATTTGAAACAGTGATGCAAATGCAAGAACTTACTTATTGGACTAGCCAGCAATTAGAAGTGAAACCATTACATCCTCTATTAGTTATCGGCATCTTTATAGTTACTTTTTTAGCTATCCATCCCTTTCAAGATGGAAATGGCAGGTTATCACGTATTTTTACAACTTTCTTATTGCTAAAGTTAGGGTATGCCTACGTACCTTATAGTTCCCTTGAGAGTATAATCGAAAGTAATAAGGAGAGTTATTACTTAGCTTTGCGTCGTACTCAACAATCTTTAAAGACTAGCAGCTATGACTTTAATCCATGGCTTATGTTCTTCTTAAGATCACTACAAAAGCAAAAATCTCACCTCAAGCAGAAGGTGTCACATGAAAAAATGTTAAACCTCTATTTACCACCACTTTCGGCTGAAATATTAGCTTTACTTAGCAAACATGGACGTCTCACAATGCAGGCTTTAGAAAGCATTACTAAAGCAAACCGAAGCACTTTAAAAAAGCATGTATCTAATCTTGTAAAGAGTAATCACATCACTCAGCATGGAAAAGGCAGAGCAATTTGGTATGTAGCTCGATAAGAAAATTGTATATCTTATAAAGATGACAAAGCTTCAAAAAAAGCCTAATATAAGCTTTATGAAAATCAGAGTTGGAGTAATAGGCTGCTCAGGCAGGATGGGTAAAAAGATACTCGATGAATTAATCACAAATACCAAAGTAGAAATAGCAGGTGCTGTTGCCCGTTTGGGCAGTAAGTATATAGATTCAGACATTGGGTTAATTATAGGCCACAGTTCCAATTTAGGAATCAAAGTTACAAGTTCTATTAGTGATGTATTTGAGTCATCTGATGTTGTAATAGATTTTACAACCAAGGAATGTATGTTAGACTGCCTGAAAGCCGCTGTGAGATTTAAAAAACCGCTGGTTAGTGGAACAACTGGAATAGAAAGTATCAATTTAAAAGAGTATGCCACTGAAACTCCGATATTATGGTCAGCAAACATGAGTGTTGGAGTTAATGTGTTGCTGAAATTGGTAAGAAAAGCTGCTGAGCTTTTGGGTAATGAATATGATGCTGAGATTTGGGAAATGCATCATAACTTGAAAAAAGACTCACCATCTGGAACAGCTATAGGACTTGGCAAAGCAATTGCTAACGCTTCACAAAGAGACTTTCAACTCAATCAATATTTACTTAGTAGCTCAAGTACAAGAGAAAAGGGAAGGATAGGTTTTGCAGTATCTCGTGGAGGTGGGGTGATAGGAGATCATAGTGTAATGTTTGTTAATTCTGACGAACGAATAGAATTAAATCACAAGGCAATTGATCGCACAGCGTTTGCTAAAGGGGCTATTCAAGCAGCAATATGGCTATACGAGAACAAGAGAAAAGCTCCAGGACTCTATTCGATGCAGGACGTGATATGAGCAACACGCGTGCTTCTGTTAAAAATTTAAATCTCTGGTATGGCTCTAAGCAAGTTTTATTCGACATAAATCTGGATATTTATAAAAGAAAAGTTACTACTTTTATCGGACCATCTGGATGCGGTAAATCGACATTCTTACGTTGTTTTAACCACATGAATGATTATGTACCAGGATGCAAAATTGTTGGTGAACTTGTTATCGATGGGCTAGGTAATATATATTCGCGTGATATGGATGTTGTGCTGCTTAGGGCAAAAGTTGGGATGGTATTTCAAAAGCCCAACCCTTTTCCAAAGTCAATATATGATAATGTTGCCTATGGGCCTAAATTGCATGGCATGATAAAGAATAAGGAAAAATTAGATGAAATAGTGGAGAATAGTTTAACCAAGGTTAGTTTATGGGAAGAGTTGAAAGATAGATTGCAAGATAGTGCATTGGATTTGTCTGGTGGCCAGCAACAGAGATTGTGCATTGCTCGTGCAATTGCGGTGAAACCAACTATTTTACTAATGGATGAACCGTGTTCCGCACTTGATCCAATGGCAACAAATGCAATCGAAAATCTTATACAAGAGCTGAAGTTAAGATTCACCATAATTATGGTGACTCATTCAATGAAACAAGCTAAAAAGTTATCTGACAGTATAATTTTCTTTTCTAATGGCAAGATCGTTGAGTCCGGAAGTGTTCAAGAGATATTTGAAAATGCTAGATCCCCCTTAACGAAAGAGTATATCCTGGATCATTAAATATACACAAGAACTTTACTCTCAATAGCCTCGTTAGCAATAACACGACTTTCAAGATCGATATTTACTATATCAGATAGTGAGTTAATGTCAGCATAGCCATTAAAGCTTTCTACCGTTGACTTTACTACCTTTGCTATCTCTAAAAAGTCGATTTGTGATTTTAAAAATTCATTAACAGCTACCTCATTTGCAGCATTAAGTACAATACTATTTGTTTGGGGAGCAGAAGAATTCAACACTTCCATGCTGAGCTTTAGAGCGGGAAAGCGCTCATAGTCTGGCTCTTGAAAGGTCAATTTTTTTTGCTCTGTTAAACTCAGTTTATGACTCAAAGCCGACCTTTCTGGCCAAGACAGAGCATATGAAATGGGAATTGCCATATCAGCCTCTGCAAGCACAGCAAAGTTAAAACCATCTTTGTAAACTACAACTCCATGTATTATTGATTCAGGGTGCACTACTGCTTCAATTCTATTCGGACTAATGTTAAACAAGTTATGTGCTTCTATTATTTCCAGCGCCTTATTCATCATCGTCGCGCTATCAATTGAGATTTTCTTTCCCATGTCCCAAGTAGGGTGACTGAGCGCTTGATCCACCGTAATATTTCTTAATTGTTCAAGACTATAATTTAAGAATGGGCCACCAGAAGCAGTGAGTATAATCTTTTCTACGCATTTGTCGTCATTTTGCAAAACTTGAAAAATTGCGTTGTGTTCAGAGTCAATAGGAATTATCTGTACGTTTTTTTCTTTAGCTTTCTTAAGTAATAACTTCCCACCACAAACAATACTTTCTTTGTTCGCTAGTGCAATGACTTTAGTACCACTTTCTATGACGTGCATAACTGGTTCAAGGCCTGCAATGCCAACTATTGCAACAACCGAGAGGTCAACGGGTAGAGAAGCAACATTTGCTAGACCTTCAGTACCCACCTCTACTTTGATACCTGTACCAAGTAGACTTTCTTTTAAATCTTTGTAAAACCTTTCATCAGAAATAGCGACATATTTTGCATCCAGCAATTTTGCTTGATATGCTAGCAAAGCGAAATTCGAATGGGTACTGAGTGCTTCTACCTGGTATTCTTCCTTTCTCCTCAGTAGTAAGTCTACAGTTTTTTTTCCGATACTTCCTGTTGATCCTAAAACTGAAACTTTTTTCACTAAAATAAATTCACGTTAATCATAAGAATACTTTTCTAGCTGTAGTATTTAACCAAGCTCATGTCCATGGTCATCGCCAACAGATGGTGAAGGACCAGGAGAGAAAGACTGACCATGGTAATCACCTGCATCATGCATGTCATGTAAACCATCGGCACTGTGAGCTATTTCGTTGCTAGCATGAGGATAATCATCCGGATGATGCCCTCCATCACCGTGATCCATATCCATTCCTTCCGATGGCATATCTTCTCCTCCCCCACCACCTGAAAAATGCTCTGCAAGACTCTCAAGAAATTTTATGCCAAGCATATTACCTGATTTTCCAAACAATGTTACTAAGCTACTACCACCTACTAAACCTTCAAACACGTTGTTGTAAGCAGCAATTGCTCCTTCATGGAAGTTGAACATCCACTTCATTCCGTCCACAATCGTTGCAACAGAGTCACTATGACCAAGACCAAGGCCGCTTTTTTCTCCTTGGTGCTCTTGGTGTTGTTGTTGAGCTTGCCATTCTGCAATGTTCGGACCTTCGCCACTCATAAGCTTTTATTTTAAACTTTAAACTACTATATTTTACCACAAATATCAAAAAATATCAATAAGACTCCTGAACAACAACACCTGAAGTCAAAATCTTAGCATATGACGCCGACAATTGACATTTTACTGGATGTTTATTATAAATTATGGAATGTCGAGCAGCACAAAAACCATATCAGTAGAAGATGATAATATTAGGTTAGACAGATACATCAGAAGGATTTTCCCAGACTTGAGGCAATCTGTCATTGAAAAATCTTTAAGGAGAGGGTTAATCAAAGTTGATGACCGAAAATCTAAGTCCAGTGATAGAGTAAGTTCTGGACAAATTATAACGATAAAATACTTAGATCATATTGAAAACACCAACTCTGACCGCAAACATAACGAAAAGTTGGTGAATCTACTAAGAGACAACATACTATATGAAGATGAATATATACTAGCTATAAACAAACCCGCAGGGGTCATCGTTCAAGGTGGTACAAAGGTAAAAATCAGTATCAGCGATTTACTTAATCAAATAAGAGAGGGAGAAACATTTAAGATTGTCCATAGGTTAGATCGAGATACCAGTGGAGTGATAATATTCGCATGCAATGCCAATGTTGCAAGATACCTTATGGAGGAATTTAAAGGACGGAGAATAAAAAAAACTTATTTAGCATTAACTTCTGGCATACCGAGCAAGGATAGTGGAATAATAGACTATCCATTGGCAAAAAAATATGTTTCAGGTCAAGAAAAAGTGGTCATTGACGAAAATTCATCCCAGAGCGCCACTACGCGTTTTTCAATCATAGCAAAATTCGAATACAGCAAATCCCTTGCACAACACCCTGTCATTCCGGTACCTACCCCTGTCATCCCAGTGCGTGACACTGGGATCCAGAAAAAAAGAAACATAGATACGCGCTGGAATGACACTAAATTAGTTGCTTATTTAAAACTACAACCAATCACCGGCAGAACTCATCAATTGCGCGCACATTTAGCCCATATAAACTGCCCTATTCTTGGTGATGGTAAATATGGTGGTAAAAAGGCTTTTGTAGATGGGATAGCAAATAAAATTCATCTTCATTCATATTCTTTGTCTTTAAAACTGCCAAATGACAAAAAAATCACTATTGATGCTCCTCTCCCTGAGCACATTAAAAAGTCCATTGAGGCCTTCCTTCTGAGCAGCAAAGCTACCTTCCATATACAAAGCTAAATCCTCCATCTTTATATTCCTTTCCCATAAATAATTTTATTATAGGATTAATAAACTTAGTACTCGGTGAAAGGATATCTTGAGTAGTGAAAGGTTCAACGCTTTTCTCTAAGTCATTCTTAACTTGACCTGCCACATTAACGATACTATTAATAATCGCCTTGTCATCCTCCGAACCTTGTTTCCTTTTTGCTGCTTTAGAATAACCACTAAGAAGCGGAGAAATAACATAATCTGCAGTTTCTTTTGCCAATTTTATATTCTCCCTTTGTGATAAAATCTTTAGCTCATTTAAGTCATTTTCACACGCAACCCCAGCTCTAGTTTGTTGCAACTTTATATATTCTTGTCTGCTCTCACCTGATTTTTCACTCTCTTGAGTGCCACATGCGCTATTCACCTTATATTGTGATAACGCAGAAGGAATAACAGATACATCACAGCCTTCCTGATTGTAATAATAAGCGTTAAATGCATTGATTCTTTCAAATATATCTACCAAATAAGATCCTATCCGTTCTATGTTGTTTAAATCATCTTTTGTAAATTGAAAAGATTTGTCTTTCAAATTTTTCCTAAATGTTCTGAGTTTTTCTACTTTATCTTGATTGTTTTCCTCTGGATAAAGCTGATCGAGTAGCTTAAGCAAATAATCACCTTTCATTAGCGGTGATGTTATTTTATCAAATAATTTTAGATACACCGGATGCTTAAGGCATGCATTGACATGCTCTAAATAATTATTGAAGCTCTTAGCGTCAGTTTCGTCTTGTGGTTTTTCTCTCTGCTGGTAAATTTTAACAAATTTCTCAATCAATATATTAATCTCTGAGACATCTTTAACGCTATATTCTGCTATAATATGAGCATAAGTGGCCACATTTGGATCGTTCTTCAACTCATTAACCTTCTTCAAAAAGCTATTATAAGTGTCTCCTGTTTCCAAGTAATACATGAAACGATTATAAAGATAGCCAACCATTATAAAAGCTTTGTACAGCATATTAAATATTTTCATGCCCAAAGTATCGCCATTATCTCTCAATTCTTTTTCATAGTTATAAAGCTTTCTTCGTGCATGTTTTAATACACTAATAAATTCTTTCTTACTTTTATTGAAGTCATGTTGGTTGGTATTGTAAACTTCTATAAACGAATTTAAGGCAATTTCAATACTTTGACCAGCTAGGTCGTCAATTCTTTTCAGGCCCTTTATTTTCCGGTTAATATAATCTATTATTTCTGTTGCAAGCTTATCTCCACAAGCTCGTCGATTTGATAACTTTGCTACTGATCTATCGTAGGCACTGATATAATCTCCTTCTTTAAGTAGGTTTATGTCAAAGCTCAGTTTACCGTTGGAATAGCAAAAGAATGCAGAGTGCCTGTTAGGGTTTAAGCATCTGAGTCTTCCTGGAGCTTGAATAAGTTGTGCAGGCTTATTGAGATCAGTAGATACTGGATCTATTAGCATTGCAACATGTTGTAAATTGATGTCATTGTACCCCTGTACCTTGGTAGGATTGATATCATTACCAACTAACCCCATGCGACATAAGGCATTATAATCATTTTCTTCTTCTGACAGATCTTTACGTAAATCTTCTAGTTTTTTTTCTGGTAAGCGTCCTATTGCCTTAGCTAATCGTCCCTGGAGTGAGCCTCTTTTAAATTGTTGTATACGGGATTTGATACTCTCGTCATTGTTACTAATAAGTAACTTCACGAATGTATCAAAATTATCTTTAGCTTCTTTATCTGAAGACGAATTAGAGGATGATTGACCTCTTAAAGAATCTAATCGTTCTTCTAATTGTTCTAATGGTTGGCAACCTATATAGTCGCAAAGCTTACTCTTAAGGTCTTCTGCAGATAAATCATCTAAATTCTTTAGTTTTACTTTGTATTTATTTTTATCACAAAAATCTCGTAGTTTTTTTAGTGGATACTTTCCTTCATTGTATTCATATTCAGAATTATAACTAAACTGAGAAGCAATAAAATTACTAAAGAAACGATAAGTAAGTTTATCACGATCTTTGAGTTTCATTCCAAGCGCTTTTCCGAGCTCTTCAAGCAGCTTTTTTTCATTTTTGCCTAAGGGTGTAGATCCCGCTTGTTTTTTAGAACCTCCTAAAGAATTGACAAACTCTTTTCTTTCAGCACATACTTCTTTTCCTAGCTGGCAAAGTTCGTCTATTTTACTTTCTTCTACTTCATGATATTCAAGATAGTCCCTTACTACAGCGTAATTACTCTCACTAAGCAAGTCTACTAGCTTTTTAGGAACGTCTTCTAAACCTTCGGACGGCATCAAAATATGAAGTTTTTTATCTTGGTTCCAGTTTCTTACTAACCTCGTAAACAAATCAGAGTCTTTATTGTCTTTTAGAGCATCGATTACAGATTGCATATGTTGGGCAAGGTCTTGCTTTAATTTATCGCCTTTAACCCCTTGGTTTTTAACATACGTTTTTAAATCATGATTATTGTTCAGTGCTGCTTTAACTTCTTCAACTAAGCCTTCCAAATCTGAACATCTCTTTGCATCAAGCTCGTGTTTATTGAGGCCCGTTAAGCACGAAAGTGTATTCTCAATCACCCCATGCATTACGCGGAATGAAGAATAATCGGCAATGCCACTGAAATCATAATATTCTTTTACGATTTTCGATGCTTTTCCTTTTGCAATCTTGAATTGCTTAGCAACATGCTTTGTTATAAGAGCAAATTTTTTTGACTTAGTTACTAGCTTATAATCTGGCACCTGCATGAGGGAGTAAAGAAACTTTCCAACAAGCTTTAATCCAGTTTCCGGGAGGACATCATTTCTGCCATATCGCAGTATTTTTTCTAGATTACCTATTTGTTTATTTGACTCAGCTAAAATCAACGCTGGTTCACCAATTACGCTTTGAACATTTTTATACAGATAATTCTCTACTTCTTTTTTTAACTCATCATCTGTTAGATTTGCATTACGATTGTTTTTCTCCTTCTTAAAATCCACATATCTCTCTACTCCACTGGAATATTCTTTGGCTAAATCCTTATTGTTTAAGTTTTCGCGAATTTTTAAATCTAGAGCTCCATAAACACCTGACTTCATCTTATCTTTTAAAGAAAGGGTTTTAAGTAACCCACCATCCTCTTTAATGTGTTTATGAGTTGTTATTGAAGGCGTTGCACTTAAAAACAGCGTAGGAAAAAGTATAGATAAAATTTCCATACGATATTTATACAACTCCTGCTCTGCTACCCGGTGCTCTTCATCAAAAGACAGAGATATAGATTTTTTAGTATTTAGTTCAAACTCTCGGTTATCAATTGTAACTTTACCACTTTGAATTCCATATTCCTTATCTCCAAATTGAATTTTATCTGTAAGAATCACAAAATCCTTACCATCTATATTTATTTTTCCATTTCTTATCTCAAATTTTTTGTCTCCAATGTTGAGAGCTTCCATGATATCGGGAAGTTGCTCAAGACCAATTGCCTTTAAAATTTGATCCCAATTTTTCATCAGGCACTCGTTGCTTAATATAGAGCATCCCTTATTGCTGCCTACTTCTTCAAGTTCAATATCATCAATATCATGATCAGATAATACTTTTTTCCAATCATCACGCTTCTGTGTCACAAGGTCTTGATTAGGTGCTAGAGATACATAAGGTACACCCATTAGCCTAGCTGGTAGATACTGAGTAAGTAGTTCTATGAATGTTTTTCCTGTACCCGTCGCAAGCGCAAACTCTTTAGTTGGATTTCTACCCTCTTCTAAGTGTTCTATTGTTTCTTTGATGTAGGATAAATGTTGTGGAAATATTAAAATTTTGCCAGGTCCACCTACTGTCGCATCTTTTTCTTGACCCTTAATTGTTACGCTATAATGGTGATTACCTTTTTCATCTTTACTAACTGTTAATTCATGCTGCGCACATAAAGTGAGTAGATCTTCAGTAGTGTAATCTTTTGTATTTTTAATACCTATCGAAGAAGAAGTACCTCCATCAAATTTAACATTGTATTTACCTTCTGCTCGTTTTGTTAAAGTTACGCCAACTGATTTTCCATCTACCGTCTTTATTTCGCCTTGACCACTATCACTGCTTATCAGACTCTTTATTTGTTTTGTAATGTCCTCTGCAAATTCAGAGGTTTTACTATTCAGTTCAATTGACAACAAAACTCCAAAATAGGTCTTTCTTAGTCCTTCTATGTTTTTATTCTTTGAGCTGTCATCAAATTTTTGAAATATTTGTGCAGGCAAATTTCCTATATTTTCACTCCTTTAAAATACAATATTAATGTTTTCAATAATACTTCAAGCAAAGTAAATTGTCGATAAATTACGTAACCTTTACAATTCCAGCGCCTCTCTCCCTGTCATCCCAGTGCTTGACACTGGGAATGGATTCAAATGCAATCCTTATTTCGTTATGAATGTTTTACAGAAAAGCATTCACTAGCTTTTTGAGCTACAGGTGATACGATATATTTATCGACTTTTTCAACTATTGGGTCAATAACGTGCTCTGTTGTAAGAACCCCTGCAATAAATGTTGAGATCCCTATCACTGCACCTGCTAAAGCCAGTGATTTCATCCCTAGCACTGCACCGGGAAAATGGCAATTGCAGCTGCAGCAAGACCGACTCCAATTCCAGCACTTACAGCTGTTGATATCATGAACATAGCTGTAGCGTTTTTGTGTTCTGCCTCAATTTCCTCTTCTTTGTCTTTGAAAAATTTATGTAGCAAACTTCCTGCACACAAAACTGTAAGCAGTGCTGGAGTTATAGAACCAACAATCCCACCCATAACTAAAGGTGATAAAGCTGTGAAACTCAGTCCTAAGCCTGTAAGTGCTCCTATCACTGATGCTACACCACAAAACATCAAATATGACATACCTTTACTCATATAACCTCTCTAATTAATATTTTTTTGCAAAACTTTAAGCTTCCTCTATTGTCATTATAATAGAATTAACCAAGTACCGGAAGTAATTTTTTTGATTGGAAAATAGAACGAGAGGAGTGGTTAATTTTACAAAGCGCTAAGCACAAACCAAGAGTACAGAATAGGAGGTAAAGAATGAGAAAAAAAATATCCAACAGATTTAAGTTCAAGGAAATATAAATGCGCGACCTAATTCTGAAATGAATGAAACTACAGTGGGAATGCAGTGGCAAAATTTAAAAAACCAGCACCAAGTATTGGTGCTGGCACTACGTTGTAGTATCTGTACATAAAGAGTATATAGGGTAATATTAAAAAGTCAACTTATTTTTTTAAAAGGAGAGTTTGCTTAGTTTTTGAACACAAACCAGGAACCTTATGATGACTTCGCAATTCTCTTGTCATCCAATTCGGTGTCATCCAAGTAGCTCTTCTCCTGTCATCCAAGTAGCCCCCTTCTGTCATCCCAGTGCTCCGACACTGGGATCCAGCCTTTCCATAAGAAGGTCGTATTTTAACATAACTTTTATGCTTACCTACTTGATAGAATCCCTGGATTCCAGCGTCACGCGCTGGAATGACAAGGTTACATTGTAATCCCAGTGCCTCCTTTATTCCTGTCATCCCAGTGC
>JAODGC010049476.1:0-16943 GCA_027574925.1 Ecitoglossa quadriceps | reverse complement strand
CGTTTAATCTGTACAGACCGAAGATAAACACTTAGCTTCAATGTTATTATAAGGGGACCGGCGGGGGTTGTCAAGTAATTTTTATCGTTTTAGAAATCCGGTACATCCATATAAATTCCTAATTTTTATTAGTGAGCACGCTAACTATGAAACAGTCTATATTGCCATCAAAGGCGGAATTTATGTTGCCTACTTCATATCCGGTTCTTAAATCCTTCACCATTTGATACGGATGTACAACGTATGATCTAATTTGATTACCCCAGCCTATATCGCATTTTTTGCCGTATTCTTCGGCCATTTCCTGTTCTTTTTTCTCCAGCTCAATTTGGTATAAACGTCCTTTAAGTAACTTCAGTGCCTCACTTTTATTCTGATGCTGGGAACGGCTATTTTGGCACTGAACTATGACACCTGTTGGAATATGCGTAATGCGCACTGCACTCTCGGTTTTGTTTACATGCTGGCCACCCGCCCCTGAAGCGCGGTAGGTGTCAATCTTTAAATCCTTCTCATCCACAGCAATATCAATTGAATCTTCTATTACTGGCGTCACTCCCACGCTTGCAAAGCTGGTATGGCGTTTGCTGTTTGCGTCAAATGGTGATATTCTAACCAGTCTGTGAATTCCACTCTCACTTTTCGCCCATCCATAGGCTTTTTCTCCAATGATCTTCATCGTTACAGACTTTATCCCAACTGATTCTCCCTCTAATTTTTCCACAATTTCAACTTTAAAGTTGTGATAAATCTCTGCCCACCTTACGTACATGCGCATGAGCATTTCAGCCCAATCGTTGCTCTCTGTTCCGCCAGCTCCTGAGTGAATTTCCAAGAAGCAGTCATTATTATCTGCTTCACCGGTAAATAAAGATTCCGTTTCTTTACGCTTAATTAATTTCTCTAGCTTTATTAGTTCATTTTCAACTTCAGAGAAAAATTCCTCATCATTCTCATCAATAGCAGATTTCATTAAGGTAATAGCATCGTTGTAATCACTTTCTAACTTTAAAAACGACTCTACATCACTCTTAATCTTAGAACGTTCTTTTAAGATTTCTTGTGCCTTTTGTTGGTCTTGCCATAGATCGTCATCTGCAGCTTGAGACTCCAGATCTGCAAGACGCAGCTTCAATTTTTCTATGTCAAAGACACCTCCTAATAACAGAAATACTTTTATCTAAGCTCTGAAAGTGTTCAAGAATTTCTAAATAAGTTTTCATTACGCTTTAGATTTTAATATATTCACTATTAATAGCAATAATAGTACACAAAACAGAAATTTAACCATATAGTAGTTAATTTAAAATAATCTTATTATACTCTAGTGTTTAAAGGAATCAAGCATGTGTATCTATTAAGAAGTAAGGTGAAGATATGAATATTGAAATAAATTCCCATTATGGTTTAGATAAAAAGGCTATTGATGATTTAATCGAGTCGCTCGATAATGAGGAGCTAGAAACCGTCCACAATATTGTAAAAACAATAGACAGCGTTCAGTTAGCCTATTTTTTATCCACTTCAATCAGCGATCACAGGGAAAAATTAGTCAGTATCCTAGACCAGCACTCGTTAAGTGATGCCTTAGTGCATGTAGTGCCAGATCTACAAGTGGAAATTATAGAAACGTTGGGAATAGAAAATACAGCAAAGTTACTAACGCTTCTTGATGTAGAAGATATAGTAGCCATAGTGAAAGATTTGGATAGAAAGTCTATAGAAAATATACTCAACTACTTGCCCAACGCAACTCAAAAGTCAGTAGAGGAGTTGCTATCATATCCAGAAGAAAGTGCGGGAAGGTTGATACATAAAAACATGGTTATAGCACCATATTATTGGACGATAAACGAGCTAACAGAATTTTTACGTAGCTATAAAAAAATACCAGAAACATTTCATCAGATCTTTATCATTAACTCAAAATTAGAGCCTATAGGTAGTGTTAATTTAAATAAGGTAATATCTCACTCAGGGGAAACAACAATAAAAGAGATAATGAGTCAGGACATAAAAATCATTAAAACTGGAGTAGACCAAGAGGAAGTGGCAAGAATATTTAAAGATTATTCTCTATTATCAGCTCCAGTAGTAAATAAGCGCGGTAAGATTATAGGTGTGATCTTAATAGAAGATGTAATAAAAGTTGTTCAACAAGAAACAGAAGAGGACGTACTTAAAATAAGCGGTGTGTCGTCTACAGATATAAATGCCCCTATACATAAAACTATAATTCAAAGGCTACCTTGGTTGTTGTTTAACCTCTTAGCAGCAACAATATGTTCTATAGTAGTTGGCTTTTTCTCTAATGTAATAGAGAGTTTTGTAGTACTCCCAATAATTATGCCAATAATCGCATCAATGAGCGGAAACGCAGGATCTCAAACAGTAACGCTAACCATCAGGGCAATCGCAACAAAATATTTAACTGAGCAAAATGCAAACAGAATACTAATAAAAGAATTTTTGATAGGTCTGATAAATGGGATAATTTTATCTGCTATTTCGTTAATAGTACTGGCAATAAGATTTCACAGTTTCAAAGTAGAGATTATTTTTGTGGCTTCCATGATTATGATGTCAATCATTGCAACATTTATTGGAACTTTCATTCCTATAATGCTCCACCGTTTAAAATCAGATCCTGCAGTTTCTTCTTCGATCCTAACATCAGCAACAACTGATATTCTTTCAGCTTTTATACTTCTCGGCTTAGCTACAATCTTTCTGCTGAATACCTAAGTTTTTCTAAAACAGACCTGACGTACAGCATCAACTATATCTTCTACTTGCGGTAACGCCTTTTTTTCTAGATTTGCAGCATAAGGTAAGGGAACATCTTTGCCGGTTACACGTACAACTGGAGCGTCGAGGTAGTCAAATCCCTCTTCCATAACAATAGCTGATAGCTCCGCCCCTATTCCTGCAAACGGCCAGCCTTCCTCTATACTCACTAACCTATTAGTCTTTTTGATAGAATTAATAATAGTTTCAGTGTCAAGTGGTCTTAAAGTTCTAAGGTCAATAACTTCAGCTTCTATACCTTCACTCGAAAGTAAATCTGCTGCATTCAGCGTATCCATTAATTTCAGTGAGAAAGCAGTGATAGTGACATCCTTTCCTTCCCGTACAATAGCGGCTTTGCCTATTTCAAGCAAATAGTCTTTATTCAATAGCTCAGAGCTAGGAACTTCATGCTCATGTCCATAAGCAATCTCGTTTTCTAAAAATATTACTGGATCTGGATCACGAATTGCAGCTTTAAGCAGACCTCTGCAATCGGAGGCAAAATAAGGTGCTATTACTTTTAACCCTGGTATATGCGAATACCAAGATGCAAAGCATTGAGAGTGTTGTGCAGCAACCCTTGCTGCAGCGCCATTTGGTCCACGAAATACTATAGGGCATCCAAGCTGTCCACCTGACATATAATTCGTTTTTGCTGCAGAGTTCACAATTTGATCGATAGCCTGCATAGAAAAATTAAAAGTCATAAACTCAACGATTGGTCTAAGTCCAGCAAATGCTGCTCCAACAGCAAGGCCAGCAAATCCATGTTCAGTAATTGGCGTATCGACTACTCTACCTTCTCCAAATTCTTTCAACAATCCTTTCGTTACTTTATAGGCACCATCATATTCTGCAACCTCTTCACCCATGATGAATACGTCAGGGTCGTTTTGCATTTCTTCTCTGATTGCTGTGCACAAAGCTTCTCTTACACTTAAGGTTGCCATTTATAAATTTTTATAGATTTAACTAAATTAACTATATCAAAGTTACCGGGAGCTAGTAAAGCAGATATTACTACAAATTAAGTTTTACAAACACCATGCTGTTGATCTTGAACAACTACTTCTTTCAATGTAGTGGTAGGTTTTGATACCGCGTATGTAACGCCACCAGCTATCAACGCAGATGTCACAGAAGCTGCAATTATCAGCAGAATAGATAAGCCGGAGGCAATACTAAGAGTAGCACCTACTGCTAGCATAGCTGCAAGACCCGCATAGGCAACTCTTGGTAAGAATTGTCTCTTTTCTGTTTTTTCTAATTCACCTTCATTTAAACCCGTTTTACTCTTGATTTTTTCCTGCAAGAATTCTACTACTTTGTTGTTTTGTTTGCTAGCAGCAAGATCTAAAGGACTCTTTCCTTTTTTATTTTTTATTTCAAAGTTTGCTCCCTCTTCTACTAGATATTTCACTCTATCTAAATGACCTCCACATGCAGCATAATGTAAAAGAGTCCATCCATCTTTATCTTGGGCATCAGGATCTATACCTAATTCTAACGCAGTCCTTGCTATCTTAAAATCTATCAATACAGCATAACTATGTAAACAAGTCCACCCTTCATTTATTTTAGAATGCTGATTTTTGTTTTTATCTAACTCATCTCTTAGTGTTGTGTTTTCATTTTTCAGCTCTTGTATCTTTTGTTTTAGTGATTCATTTTCTTCATTCAGTTTACTAAGTTCTTCCAGTCTAGTTTCACTTCCAGCTACACGACTTTTCGATTCTTCTAGTTCCTTTTCCAGATTTTCTATTTTTTGTTTCGATGATTCACTCTCTTCTTGGTTTTGTTTTCTCAGTGCTTCCAATTTAGCCTCTTGTTCAGATGAATAATTAGAACGCTGGTTATTGTTTTTCTCTAACTCATCTTTTAATGTTGTATTTTTATTTTCCAGATCTTGTATCTTTTGTTTTAGTGATTCATTTTCTTCCTGCTTCTTCTTGAGCTGAGTACGTGATTTTTTTAACTTATCTCTAAGTTTTCTATCTTTTTCTTGAGCTTCCGTTGTGTTGCTTGTTTTGGAATGGGAAGAAGCTACCTCAGATTGCATTAATTGAAGGACCTCGTGTTTATCCATGCCAGTATTACTATCAGGTGTGCTTGCTCCTATTTCTATTAGATATTTTACTATTTTTATGTAATTACAATCTATATATTTAAGGGCATAACATAAAGGAGTCCTTCCATCTTTATCCTGTGCATTAACTTCTGCTTTCCCTTTTTCTATTAGATATTTTACAATCTCTATATCACTAGATGCAGCAAGATGTAAAGGAGTCCTTCCATCTTTATTCTGTGCATTAACTTCTGCTTTCCCTTTTTCTATTAGATATTTTACAATCTCTATATCACTAAATGCAGCAAAATGTAAAGGAGTCCATTCATCTTTATCCTGTGCATTAACTTCTGCTTTCCCTTTTTCTATTAGACATTTTACAATCTCTATATCACTAAATGCAGCAAAATGTAAAGGAGTCCTTCCATCTTTATCCTGTGCATTAACATTTGCTCCACGTTCTATCAAATCTTTTACCTGTTCCGTATCGCTATCCTTAATGGCATGAAGTAAAATGGTATACACGTGTTCATCTTGCTTATTAATATCATTTTCTAGTATATTAATTACACGTTCATTATCACTAACCTGAGTACTGTGCTGTTCTTGATTATAAGTAGGTTGTTCTATGTGTTTCCTACTATTGGAAAGTGGTTGTTTTGTTCCTTTCAAATGTGTTGGCGTACTATTTTCCTGAAAGAATGACAGGTTCTTCTTGAAGCTTTTGGTACTATTATTCTCTCCACAGTCACTAATTCCATTGTATTCTTGTTCTCCTTTCTTTAATATTCCTATTATGGTATCCATATTTTGCATGTCACCAACTACCTCTCTTGGGGTTTGGCCTTCACTATTTTTTAATAGAGGATTTGCTTTAGCATCTAGTAAAAGCTGTACTATCTCTTGATGACCATGCGAAGCAGCAATGTGCAAAGCAGTTAGTTTAGACTTAGCTCCATCAAGTTCACATATTGGTTCATCAACTTTTATTCCGTTTTTTAGTAGGCATTCTACCACTTTTGCATTTTCACATTCCACGGCAAGATGTAGTAGTGTACAATTTACAGGTCCGCTTTGACCATTTATAGCAAAGATCTTATTTATCGTCAAATTGTTATTAATACCAAACGCTTTTATGCCGCTTGACTCATTTCTTATTTTCTTAAGTAAATTCTCCTCTTTCAAATCCTCACTCTCACTCACCTTTTTGATTATTTTAAACCACGTTTCCTTTTCTATTGCCATAACCTTTTCCTTCTCAATTTATTTATTGTTGCTGCACGATCTCATAAAAAAGTTAAATTTGTTAAAATTCTATATTTGACCTGAAATGCACACCTTCTCATGCACCTAATGTCATCTAAGTAGCCAACTACCAAAAAAACTCCTTGACAAACCTCGCCCATACCGCTATCATGATACTGAAGCTAAGTGTTTATCTTCGGTCTGTACAGATTAAACGACAAAAAAACTTAATATATCTGGCGTATCATGTTTAATTTTTTGCATTATGTGCACCTCATGTCTTTTACATTGTTGTCTATATTCTCAGCTAGTGCAGTAAAACGCGCCTGCTGAACGCTAAAAAACATAAAAAAACGCTGATATGATAGGATAGATAGTGAATAACTAGCTAACGGGGTTTCTTTGCCTTTTTTTCTGTATTAGTAAATTTCTTAACGTTTAAATTTAGACTAATTGCAGCTCAAAAGCAACTGAGTCGAGGTTATTAAACGTTTAGAATAAGAGAACGCCATGTTTGAAAGTTAAATGTAAATAACTAGCCACCCACGGGGATTCTCTTGCCTTTTTTCTTCGTTTGGTAAATTTATTAAACATTTAAGCTAAGGTTAGTTATAGTTTAAAAGCAGCTAAATTGCAGTGCTTGGATGCCGTTTCTTATGGGTAACTTGCTAGCTCTACATTTCAATATGATTGTTTGCCTGTTGAATTAACATATCTATCACTTCTTTTACGGGCTTTTCTTTATCAACCATGCCAACGCTCTGACCGGCCATTAAAGATCCTGCTTCAATATCTCCTTCAATTACCGCTCTTCTTAAAGCTCCAGCCCAGAACTTCTCTATTTCAAGCTGCCCGTCTTCTTTCGAGATCTGCCCCTTTTGATACTTATCAATAATTTCTCTTTGATGTTTCATGAAATCATCGCTTGCTTTGTTGGCTATGGCTCTTACTGGAATTACAGGAAAATCAGCACTTATCTGTACAGAAGACACCGCATTGCGCGCAGCTGATTTTATAAACACCTCCTTAAAATTTTTGTGAGCGATTGATTCATTTGTGCAGACAAATAATGTGCCTATTTGACAGCCGCTTGCCCCCATTTCTAGGTAATTCACTATCATTTCGCCTCTTCCTATTCCACCTGCAACAAACACTGGCACTTGCTCATTTTTAAAGTTAGGTAATATTTCTTGTGCGAGAACTGAAGTGCTAACAGGTCCTATATGTCCACCTGCTTCCATCCCTTCTATGATTAATGCATCTACTCCCATTTTTGCTAACCTCTTTGCAAGGCTCAGTGATGGTGCAAAACACATTACTTTGATCCCCACATTCTTGATTTTTTCTATACTGGACTTCGGTGGTAGTCCACCGGCAAGTACTATATGGCTTACTTTCGTTTCAATACATACATCTATCAACTCACTCAAGTTTGGGTGCATAGTAATCAGATTTACGCCAAACGGTTTGCTAGTTAATTTCTGCGTTTCTATGATTTCTTTTTTCAGTAAATCTGGAAACATGGCACCGCATGCAATCACACCAAACCCACCAGCATTTGAAATTGCCGAGACTAAGTTTCTCTCTGAAACCCAGCTCATAGCGCCACCCATTATCGCAAATTCACTACCAAGGAAACTTGTTCCTTTCTTCCAGAGGCTACTTAACATACAGTCTATATAATGCGTTTAAAAATGTTTTGTTTGTCTATAAATGTGTGTTTTAAAGCAGCAAGTATATGTAAGGTTATAAAGAATATAATAAAGTATGCAAGTATCGAATGTAGCCCGTTGGCCGCATTGGCTAGCTCTTTGTTTTTACTGATTAATAGAGGAATATGAAAAAAATATTTGATCTTTATGCCAGAGGCAGACGACATGACATAACCAGACAGTGGTATCAGTATCATTAAAGAATATAAACAAAAGTGTACTGTTTTGCTCGCATTGACTTCAAATCGAGAGAAATTTGCTGGAAGTAGCGGAACACAAGTAAAGACGCGAAAAAATATGCGTATTATGACTAATCCAAGGATGGTAACTCCGCAGGCCTTGTGAATAGCGTATATGCTAAATTTAATTTCATTGCTAACCGGCAAGCTTTTCATATAAAACCCAGAACAAAGCATACCAATAATAAAAACAGCCATTAACCAATGGATAATTCTTAAACCTAAATTGTATTTTTCCATTTTGAAAGCAGAACTTATGTAGAACTTATATTAGTAGAAAAACTATTTTTCAACCAAAATTTGCTGCCTTGATCAACAATTGCAAACATAGGCCTACAAAACAAGTGGCTCGGAGGTTCTTCTGCCTTTTTCCATTTGATAAATTTCTTAATATTTACAGCTAATTTCACTTCAATAAATTGACAATTGTTGAAATAGCAGTTATAATTTTTATTTGATAACAGGAGGTGCAAATGAATTTTGAAAATTATGTCTATGGTGCATGTTTATCACTATATAGAGACAATGTAGTCATAGACGAATTGGTAACCTTTTTACGAGATAATCCAAGTATTAAAGAACTTAGCATAAAATATTGTGAAATTAGTGACAAAGGTGCAGAGGCCTTAGCTCAGAGTGAGTATCTTACACATCTTACTTCTCTCGATTTAACTTGTAACCAAATTGGTGATGAAGGTGCAGAGGCCTTAGCTAAAAGTGAGCATCTTACACATCTTACTTCTCTCGATTTAACTTATAACCAAATTGGTGATGAAGGTGTAAAGGCCTTAGCTAAAAGTGAGCATCTTACACATCTTACTTCTCTCGATTTAACTTATAACCAAATTGGTGATGAAGGTGCAGAGGCCTTAGCTAATGGGAATTTTACAAATCTTACTTCACTCGATTTAGCTTCTAGCCAAATTAGTGATAAAGGTGCAGAGGTCTTAGCTCAGAGTGAGTATCTTAAAAATCTTACTAAACTTAATTTAAAGCGGAACCAAATTGGTGATGAGGGCATAGCAGCGTTAACTGAAGGATTAGAGAAAGGTAACTTTCCAAAGCTCACAGATCCTAGTTTTACTTTCAAAGGTACAAATTATAGTGGAAATCAGATAAAGATTCTAAAAGTTGCAGAAGCTATTCGAATATCTCAGAACACAATGATAACTTGTGGCGTTATAACTGCATTGGCAGTAGGTATTGGATGTGGTGTTGCAGGGTACTCAATATTAGCCATAGCTGGCATAGCTATAGCTGCTGCGTTGGTAGTTGGGGTTCTTGCTGGTTGTATTACGTATGCAGTACTAACACCTAGTGATAAGCTAGATAACCTTAACTCGGAGCAGTTGAACATAGATGAAATAACAGTTTGATAAGAAGCATTCAAAAACCATACAGTCAAGTTAAAAAACAGGAAAGGAGCTTTCCTGTTTTTTGTCGAGATACTGGTCAGCCACTTTATTTAATGTTAAGCTTATACCTCTGTTCCGCCTACTGTGATTGAATCGACTTTGAGTGTTGGTTGACCAACCCCAACAGGTACATTTTGCCCCTCTTTCGAACATGTGCCAACACCGGGATCCAACTTCAAGTCGTTGCCTAACATGGATACTTTTTTCAGCACTGTTGGCCCATCACCAATCAGCGTTGCTCCTTTGACTGGCTGTGTAATTTTGCCATTTTCTATTAAGTAAGCCTCTGAAGATGAAAAAACGAATTTTCCTGACGTTATATCAACTTGTCCACCACCAAAATTTACTGCGTATAGTCCGTTTTTCACGCTAGATATTATTTCTTCTGGTGTGTGTTTTCCTGGCAACATATAGGTATTTGTCATGCGTGGCATAGTAACTTCTTTATAACTTTCCCTTCTACCATTACCAGTTAGATTTACGCCCATGAGTTTAGCGTTCATATGATCCTGCATATAACCTTTGAGAATTCCATCCTCGATCAACACATTATAACCAGGCGGAGTACCTTCATCATCTATGCTAATAGAACCACGCAGATTAGGCAGAGTTCCATCATCAACTACTGTGATGCCACTAGCTGCTACTTGTTTACCAATAGAATTTGAAAATGCTGAAATTCCTTTGCGATTAAAATCGCCTTCAAGTCCATGACCCACAGCTTCATGCAACAATACTCCCGGCCAGCCTGGACCTAGAACAACTGTCATCTCTCCCGCTGGAGTTGGAACCGCTTCAAGATTTACTAGTGCTTGCCCTAATGCTTGGTTTGCAACCTCTTTCCACTTTTTTTCAGAAATAAACTTACTATAAGAGTCCCTTCCACCGTGCCCTGCAGAACCTCTCTCAATACGACCGTCTTTCTCTACAATAACTAGCACATTAAAACGCACCAGAGGCCTGATGTCGCTTAATCTGTGATCACCCTTTATTATTTGTACAACTTGCCATTCTCCACTGAGAGTTATTTTTACTTGCTTCACACGTTTATCTTTGGATCTTACATACTCGTTAACCTCATTGAGCAATTTAATTTTTAAGCTGAGATCTATTTCATTTATAGGGTTAATTCTCGAGTATAGGTTCTTTGTCTCTCTGTTTAATCTTATTGAATTTGTTTTGCTTAAAGACACCGAACTCTTTACTATAGAAGCAGCATTGCTAATTTCCTTTTCGCTAATTTCAGAAGAACAGACAAAGGACGTACTATCCTCACAAAAAGACCTTAAACCAAATCCCCTTCTGGTATTCAAATCCATGTGTTTTAATATGTTATCATCAAAAACCAGGGACTCTGATTGGCAAAACTCTAAAAATAGCTCACCACCATCACTATTGCTCAAAGCGTTGTTGACTATTTTATATACGTTATTAATATTGACATTGTTCTGAGCAAAAAATATTTGATCTAGGTTTATATTGTCTGGCATCGCCTTTGAACTAAAAATTGCTCAAGTATATTATTTAATTTTAACATAGTAAACTACAAAAAGCCCGGGTGGCGGAATTGGTAGACGCGCTAGCTTCAGGTGCTAGTAACTTTTCAAGTTGTGGAAGTTCAAGTCTTCTCTCGGGCACTCACATTGATTTTTGAGTCAATTAATGTTACAATAGAATATATTAAGTATTTCAAGTTAACATTATGGAGGAAAAGAGGCTTGTTGACAGAAAGAAGATAAGAACTTATTCAAAACGCTTAGTTACTGCACTATCTACTATCTGTTTTATTGGATATATAGCAGGGTTAATTTTCAATATTTCTACCTTAAGCCTGTATTGTACTATTGCCGGCACTATATTAAGTGCTCTTTCATTTGCCTTAAACATATGGTCATTAACTGATCATTTTAGGAAGCGGAATCTTAATAAGCAACTTGGTATAGAAAACACTCCGGGACAAAAAAAACTAACAAAAATCTGTCTTGATATTGTATCTAGTGTTTCATTTTTAATAGGAGGAATTATACCTATATTGCCTTTTGAATCTCCTATTATCCCTTTTATTTCTATTACTTGTTTCATTTTAGGCTGTGCTGCTATGACAGCCAATATCGTTCAGTCTATGGTTAGCAAACCACAGGTAGAAAAGGGGCTTGAAAAACAACCTTTAATAGATAGTACTGTACAGCAATCTAAATGCTAATAAGTTAACTTATTTGACTTATGTAGAAATATTAGTTATTATATTAATAGTTTATAAATATAGTAGGTTAGCATTATGATAGATTTTATAGATTCTCCAATAGAGTTTTTCGAAAACTCAGTTGAGCTTAACTATGCAGATTATGCAGTTGAACACGATGGTCTAAGTTTTTCTGACAATCACTTAAACTTTTTTGAGAAAGACGCAAGTTATATAGTGTCTAGGTTCGATGAGAATGATCAAAAAACTACAGATGACTCGTATACAGTAATTGAAAACAATGAAAACAGTTTGATACTGAAGAACATATTGGAGACAGAGTATGGAACTGTAGAAAGATACATAATACTTGATCTAAAATCTTCAATAATGGAAGAGTGGATGGAAGTTAGCAATGAACATGGATGTCACATAAGTGGCCGCTATGAGATGGATCAGGTAACTTCGGATGAAGAAGAACTAACATTCATGCTCAAAACTGGAGATAGCTCACAGAGAGTAATGAAAATTAGAAAACTTTAAATTCGTTGATTAGTAGGAGTACCTAGTGCTCCTACTAAAACAGCACTGCAAAAAAGAGTAGTCTGAGATATTGCAAAGTAAAAATTTTTATTCAGTAATTTATTTATAAAGGTATTATTTTTACCTATAGTAAAGCAGATTAGAATGAAGTCTATCTTATTAACGAGACCTTTATCAGATTCACTAAATACAAGAAATACACTGAAAAAATGTGGATACAAAGTATATATAGAGCCGGTGTTCACGGTAAAATATTTGCATCCTGATATATCAACATATGAATTTGATGTTGTAATATCCACAAGCAACAACAGTGTGAAAGCGTTTAGTCAGATGTGCAAAGTAGATGATCTTCCAATTATTACAGTTGGTAATTCGACTATGCAAGCTGCAAAGGATTTAG
Organism: Ecitoglossa quadriceps; assembly: GCA_027574925.1. Classification (NCBI taxonomy): domain Eukaryota; kingdom Metazoa; phylum Arthropoda; class Insecta; order Coleoptera; family Staphylinidae; genus Ecitoglossa; species Ecitoglossa quadriceps. Next base: position 4,349 of record JAODGC010049476.1, on the reverse strand, counting down.
GGTTCTCTGATATCATATCAGCAGACAGTAATGTTGATGGGCTGATATCATTTATAAAGAATCACTATTCAATAGCAGTAAAGTTCTTGTATATAAGGGGGCAAGAAGTATCATGTGATTTAAAGAAGAGATTATCTGAAGAGGGTTTTAATGTAATAGAAGTTATACTCTATAAAACAATTATCAAAAGGAGTCTAACTAACAGGTGCAAAAATTTGTTGTCTGGTGGTAAAATCAATAGTGTTGCTTTCTTTTCTTCACAGACAGCGAGAATATTTTGTTCCTTAGTTCTAAAAGGTGGCCTATCTTATGCAACGGGAGATATAATTGCATATACTATGAGTAAGAATATTGCTGACAGTTTAAAGTCAATCAAATGGAAAAAAATTGTAGCATCGAGGTTACCTACTAGGGAGAGTTTAATTGATATAATTAATAAGGATTGTTGATGCTAAAAATTGCAACTTGGAATGTAAACTCTATACGCAAGAGAGTTAACCAACTCTGTAGTTTTATAATTGACAATCAGATAGATATAATTTTACTGCAAGAAATAAAATGCACAGAAGAGCAGTTTCCTTATGAAGAAGTAGAGAAGCTCGGATATAAATGTGCTGTTCATGGGCAAGTTGCAAGAAACGGTGTTTGTGTTTTATCTAAATATCCGATACTAGAGGAATTTAAAATTGACATTGTAAAAGGTTACCAAGAAGCGCGTTATATAGAGTGCCTAATAGAGTGCGGTGATCAGAAGATAAGAGTGGTAAGTGTATACGTTCCAAATGGTCAAAGCCCTGATTCTCATGTATTTGAGTATAAACTTGAGTTTTTTGATAGCCTATATGAAAGAATGGGCAATTTGTTAAAGAATGAGGAGTTAACCGTTGTAGCTGGCGATTATAATGTTGCACCAAATGAAATTGACGTTTTTGACCCAGTTTTATTGAATAGTCAAGTGTGCTTCCATATAAAAGAACGTGAGAAGTTGAAAGCAATCTTGAACCTCGGGTTTAAAGATGCATTTAGAATGTCCCACCCAAACTTACAACAGTTTACTTGGTGGAACTATCAAGGTAATTCACTAAGAAACAATCAAGGAATGCGAATAGACCATATGCTGTTATCACCACAAGCAGTCGATAGGTTGGAAACATGCTACATAGATGACAGACCACGCAAGCTGGAAAATCCATCCGATCATACGCCCGTTGTGTGTGTTATGGAGTAACCGTTCTATCTACATCACCATAATCAACCTCACTTAGTTCACTACAAGGCCTTGATACTGCATATATTGTGCCACCAGCTACTAATGCAAATACTACTGCTGCACTAACTATTGCTAACATGTGTAACTCAGTTGTGTACTGAAGTGCAGTACCTACTATTAACCCAGCAGCAATACTAATAGCAATACACATCGACCGATTTCTTGACAGACTACCCTGCTTCAGCTGTTTAATTATCTCATCTTTTTTCTCCAATTGAGCTTCTAACTGCACTTTTGACGCTGAAAGCTCCGCCTCTTTTGTTTTTTTAAGTTCAGCAAGCTCTTTCTCCGTTCCCTCCAACTTATTTTTTATATCTGAAAGCTCTGTTTCTTTTGCCTGTAACTCAGTGCTCATTTGTTTTTGTGTTTTTTTAAGCTCAGCAAGCTCTTTCTCCGTTCTCTCCAACTTATTTTTTATATCTGAAAGCTCCGCCTCTTTTGTTTTTTTAAGTTCAGCAAGCTCTTTCTCCGTTCTCTCCAACTTATTTTTTATATCTGAAAGCTCTGTTTCTTTTGCCCTGAGCTCATCTGTCTTTTCCTGTAACTGAACATTTAATTTCTTTACTTCAGTTTCCAGTTTTCCTTTTTTCTTGTTAAACTTTAGAGCAGCCTCTCCACTTTCACCTAACTCTCGATCTTTTTGTGTTACCAAGTCTTGCATTTGCGAATTTTCTTCCTTAAGCTTAGTATTTTCCTTTTTTAAGGCTTTATTTTGCTCTTTCAATCCATCGATAGTGTCCTCCGTACTTTCCAACTCAAGTGGCAAATTTTTATCGTTGGTTCCTTTCTTTTCTGATTTTTCTACTGGTGGCTCTTCTTCTTTCTTGTTTGATCGGTCAACAAGAACTCCACCTTTTTTTGAGCCAACTTGTAGTGCTCTTAAATCCGATTGACCAGCAGAATTTTCATTCTTCCCTGATTCAGCCCTTGGTCCTATATTTTCTTTATTCGACGTACTAGTATTACCAAATTCCTGCATAATAAGCCTCAACACTAAAACTAACCAATATTATATAATGTTTCTAAATCTAGAAGTCAAGTAATACTTTTTTTAGGATTGTTATTTGCTATAGCGTTAAGTATTAACAAAGTTTAAAGAAGCCATATAAGAACCCTGACGAAATCTAGAAACCCCATAAAAACCTCTGCTGTTTGTCAAATCGAGAAAAAATACGCCTAATAGGTTTTTTGCCATTAGACAACAAATTTCAGCGTCACGTGCTGGAATGACACCATTTATAGTGTTTAATAAAAACAAGCGTCCGTACTTGGCTTCATAATTGTAACTAACCTTTAGCCGCAAACATTAAGAAATTTACCAAATGGGAAAAAAGGCAAAAGAACCCCCGAGTAGCGAGTTTTGACCCTCTAATAATGTAAATTGGCGCTATAATAATGTACTGACGCTTAGTTTAAGCGCGATTTGGCTGCATGTGAAAAAATTTAAAAGACATGCAGCCCCGATAATTTTATGTAGTCGGCCAATAAATCCTTAAGTTTTTTACTAAATTTTTGTCATTGAACCCGCGCGGATCAAAAACAAGTTTTGAGTCAGAAATACCCTTATAGGTCATGGTAACAAGATTGGCGGGGTTTGTCAAGTAAATTTTTCGTTTCGCGTTGCTATGCAAGAGATCTGTTGAAATACTCCTACAAAATTATACTATTAATTAGTGTACTATAAACTTAAAACTATGAACATATTGGGCAAATTGGTAATTTTGCTATTGGTTTTTTCACTTCCTTTTCCTTCATATTCATACCAGTTTAGAACCAAAGCAAAACAAGCAATAGTTTTAGATTTAGCCTCAGACTCGTTCGTTTTTGAGCACAATTCCGACGAAAAAACGGCACCATCCTCAATGAGCAAATTAATGACCTTATATGTAGCCTTCGATTATCTAAAAGCTGGAATAATAAGCATGGAAGATAAATTTCGAGTGAGTAGAAAAGCATGGGAAAGGAAAGGCTCTTCTATGTTTCTGAAGGAAGGTCAATCTGTCACAGTGAAAGAATTACTCGAAGGAATTACAATAGTTTCAGGTAATGACGCCTGCATAACACTAGCTGAGGGCATTGCAGGATCAGAGGAGAATTTTGTAATTGAAATGAATGAGGTAGCGCAAAAATTGGACCTAAACAACAGTCATTTTGTCAATTCAAGCGGCTGGCCCGATGAAGATCACTTCATGAGCGCAAAAGATTTGGCAATACTGGCGAAGAGAATTTTCACTGATTTCCCTGAGTATTACGACTTATTTTCCGAACAATATTTGACATATAATGATATTCTACAAAAAAATAAAAATCTTCTACTTTTCCATGATATTGGGGTTGATGGCTTAAAAACCGGTTATACAAACGCTGGTGGTTACGGAATCGTAATATCTGCAAAACGAAACGACAGGAGAGTTTTTGCTGTCGTAAATGGTTTAAGCACTGAGAAAGAGCGAATAGAAGAAGCAAAAAGACTGATACAATATTCTTTAAATCATTTCTATACCAAGAAAATATTCGCTAAGGATGACGTAGTTGAGGAAATAAACGTTTTATATGGAAAAGACAGAAAAGTACCCGTCACAGTTGCAAACGACATTATCATAACCTACAGCCGCAACTTGCATGATAAAATTAAGGTGCATGTTGAATATAAAGACATGATACCTGCACCGATCAAAAAAGGACAAGAAGTGGGCAAAGTTTTTATAGAAATACCAGGTGCTGAGCAGCAAATTGCGCCACTTTATGCAACAAACGGCGTGCAGGAACTAAATTACTTAGAAAAGTTCTTTAGGATGTTATTTTGAAGAGCTGAAATAGCGCCGAAAGTGAAGCATCATAAATTCTTCTCATATATTATTAACCATTCTTTTTATTGAAAAATTTAGAAAAATGTTGTAAGATTGTTATAGTAGTAGACTTTGGGACCTAAGCAATTTCCTCTTCGATTTCAGCTTTAGAAAGTCCGGTTGTTTGAGAGATAACATCAATGGATATACCAGCTTTAAGCAGGTTTTTAGCCACAGTGATTTTAGCCTGTTTTTCGCCCTCCTCTTTTCCTTCAGCTCTGCCTCTTTCT
>JAODGC010049465.1:4572-16990 GCA_027574925.1 Ecitoglossa quadriceps | reverse complement strand
CATTTGCATTGGCCGAACTGTGTTCTGATTAGGATGCTATTAACTTGCACTTGCTTTGAACATGGAAGATGATACTGCCATCGACCATGCAGTACCGCCGAAATGAGAAATACAAGCCACATCCCTATGTAGTGTGTATGTTTTATAATGGATTATTAATTAAAATCGCTTAGGTACCAGTGAGAGAGCATTCAATAATACGAGTGAATGTTATTTTTTGTGATACTATTGATGGTGAGTATTTTTCTTCTTATAAACTAAATTTTTGAATTTTTGAGGATCTGCTTCACTATTAAATCGTTTTTCTGTTCTAATTCCTTCACCTTATTAAATTGTACTATTTAATTTTGTTTGTTCAAGGATGTTGTTTTACTCTTGTTATTTTACGGAATGCAATATTAGTTTGCGAAGATTAAATGCGACCAAAACTTTCAAATTAAGTATTATATATTATGTATTTTAAAGTGCCTGCTTATAGTATCCATAGTCAGTATAGTATATGTATGATGATGGACTTTGATTTTAAGGCATATGCATAATTAATACCTGCCAACGATTGCTATGTAAATAGATGTAAATAAATACCTAATATACGCATTAAATTAGGATTAAATTTAAATAACAATTTAGATTGATGTCTTTTACTTTTTACATACATAAAAAACAGGATTGTTACACTTGAAAGAACTAACTTGAGTTAACTTTATAATTTCTTTGTAATTTGGTTTATAACTTGAGGTAACCTACACCAATTAATGTTTATGCGCGTTTTTTATAATAAATATATTTTAGTTACTTTAATGTAATACAATTATAATTACAATTCCTTACTAAAGTAAAGGCCATGCGAGTTCTATACATTGATGCACGTATTTGTAACACGAATGTTGGATTTATAGGGAGAATGTAGAACACGAATGGGAAAAACTCCACAATAAGTACCGCCGAAAACAGCATAGCGAATTGCACCTCTGAAGGAAATGATTGCATGTCATACATATGGGATCTGGAAGTATGTAACAATGATGAATTAATGTTCAAGTCTCATGTATACTTTACTACAAACTCCTTCGTCAGGTTATTTGCCAAGCCTCGCACGGTGCATATCGTTATGATCTTTGTAACTCTCCCACAATTCTAATAGCAAATATACATAAATTTATGTAAAGCATAACATGGCAAATATTTTTTTGATAGAATCACTGCATAGTTGGTAAAATTATTCAAAATTAAGTGCTTCGTTGATCTTATACAAAATGTCTGATATTGTTTGTATTGAGATGAGTTTACTTTGACACATACTAAATAAGCAGGCTGGAAACATGAAAAGCAGCAAGTTAAGTAGAGGGCAAACAAAACGCAACCAAAGCAACAAACAAAGCAGAATGCACATAAAAAGCTAAGGATTCGGTTTAAAATTGTATACCATGCATTTCATAGAAAGCGTATCTGAATAATCTGTAAATAGCGTCAAAATAAATTATATTAATTTATACGAAATAGATTTATCTGCTCACCTAAATAGGTATTGTCATCAAAGCGGTTACAGTATCCGGCATAGTTAAATTTTCAATAAATATAAGCGAGGTAAAGCGAAGTGAACGTCGAGAATCATAATGCAATATCTTTGCCACCAAAATATTGCTTGTACACCTCCCGCTCATAAAGCACAAACACGTCATTAAGATGACTGCAAAGTATTGTATTCCAAGCTCAGCCCCCGTCAGTACAAAAGTTTATGGACAAAATCATAGCAATGACTTATTTTCAACTAATGTTATTTGCTTAGTTGCGTATTAAGAGGGTTTGTCAATTTTGTTAATAACAAAAGCTGCTTTATGGTTCACCGTAGCTTATTCCAGTACTCTCAAATAAAAATTTATACATACCTTGTTATAAAAATAATGATTTGAAATAATTTATAAAGTAACTATAATACTGAAGTCCTAATAATTCATGAAGCGAAATTCAAATTTATTGCTCAAAAAATATATAATAAAATGATTTTAAAATTTAAAAAAACAGGTAATGATTTCCCAAAATCTCAATTCAACGAACATTCCGCAATAAACCAATAGTCTACGTTTTTCCAAAGCCGACCTTTCAAGAAATCTTTCAGCACCCTAATATAAACCAATATTCTCGGGTACCTAAACGTTCCAAACCCAATAAACCTTGATCTCCCTCAATACAACCCGAGAGGATCTGTATGTCCTTAGTTTGAGATCTCGGGAAATCCAATGCAATTACAAACCATAGCCTCCAAATTCCACCTCCCAGGGGCTTTAAATAACGAGACAGGAAATGAGAGAGGGCAATCAGTAGTAGAAAGTCAGAGCGAGTCATCCACAACCAGTTACAGCAAGCCAGTCGTGAAGCTCCACCAGAGTCAGCATCGATGAAGACGCCATTAGTCCAACGTAATATTATAGAAACTAAAGCTTCAAAAAAGGTATAAAACCATCCAATTTATGTACACTAGAATATTTTGAACTTGAATGTTGTAAAATGTTGTAATTAAAATATTGTAATTGTAAAATCGATACACTATATTACAGCAGACACGTTTGGCCGGATGTAAATCCAAATGTATATAGCAGTTTGGACATACTTTCGATCTCCGTATAATTCTGCGGATAACGCCGTTAGAAACGATACCAGCACATTACCCGTTTCTTAATTCACCGCCTCCCACCCAATGTTAATTTATATTTGATTATAATACACACAGTGTTCGTCATCTACTTCACTACAGTACATCAACTGCAATGATAATTAGCAATTACAGGGACTGGATTTGTTGAAAACACATATTCTGGATACACTCCTTACAGGATTTGAACCTGTGCTTCCCAACTATGCTTCGCTGTTGCTGCTATAAGTAGACGCCTTACCAACTCAGCTACAAGAAGAACCCTGACCATTTCACTACATTAATAAGTCTCCTCCATATATTCGTACATTATGTTTAATTGTAAATAATAGATTACTTATTAAATTACGTCTGATTTATCGCAAGAGCAGGATGAGATGATTTAACAGTCTTGCTTCGTTTTTTAGACCGTTTATTGTTAGGTAATAAATTACATTATTAATAGATTTGATTCCTATAGTTCCATTTATAAACTATTCACTTGTATATTTCTTACCTGATTTCCAGCCGGTTTCTTTACTTCCAGTTGTATTATGAAATTTGCAGATGAAGAGAGGCAGATCAGTGTCACACAAGACTCAAGAGCAGCAGCTTGTTCTTTTATAATTTCACTTATTCATTCAATCAATGAATCAATCAACAATAATCTAGTATGTACTCTACGATTATCAGATCATATGTATTTAGTGATATTTTAGGGCAATAATAAGTTATTCGGCGGTCAATATTTAGATTTAAAATAAATGCATATATTATGTTACAAAGTGTGCTCACATATATTGGAATAAACAAAAACGCGTCTATATAATTTCCACCATTCTTTATACATTTTGTTAGTACGCAATTACGCAGAATGCTCCAATATTAAATATTAATATTAATAATCCATCGCTGTATGTATTTATTTATAAACACCTTTGGGCATAACCAATACGCAATCATCTAACCATTTGAATGAACTTGAAAGAACCGCATATTGGTGGCATATATTTAAATTAAATAATCAGCATTATTCACATACTAGAATAAAGACTAATTAGCTTGCTCGTTTATAACCAACCTGCAATACACGTAACCAACTCTCACTCAAGCTAAATAATATACACAAAATATATGTGAGAGCTAGACGTGGCCAGTAGGGTTGCTTTCCGCTCTCCTGCCACTAAGGTCGTCTACCGTATTACAACTTTAAATACATACAATTAATTTTAGTTTCGGTTGAAATAAAATTCATACATATATATATGTATATGTCCACACTTTACAAAATTTGCAATATTATTGAAGCATATTATTAAAGATTGAATTTCAAATGAATAAAAAGACCAAAAAAAGCGTCTTCACTATTAACTTGCATAGCATAACACTTAAATTAAGAGCTTATGTTAGGATGGCAATTTAATAATTGTTGCACATGAATCAACATTTATGTAATTATGTTTTTCGACAGAGCCGAACAGTTTGCAAGAATGGATTACGAAGGTAATTTACTCGACTCGGCATAGTATAATTGATATCATTGGTGACTTTATTTCAAGTAAATGTACAAAGTTGCCATACTTGTTATAATTTTAAAAACTAAGCTTATGTACGCTTGTCAGGTACAAAGCAATGTGGAAATAAAGTATTGGCATTCTGCGAATAAATGACATATTATAATTATTCCAAATAAATCATGTGGTTATACTTTTGCATTAATGCAAAATTTGACCAAGAAGAGATATAAAAAACTATAAAGACCTATATAAAAAACGCATCACCGAACTCATAGCATGTAAACATGCCATAGTAAAAGGCGGCCAGTGGTGATATGGTCGAGTGTAGTGTCTTCTCTTGCCATTTTACAGATCTAATGTGTAATATCCCCAAGCAAACGCACTAATAACATACTTATTAATTATGTACTTATTATCTACAAATCATAAATATTTATTTCCCCGGTTTCTCAGTTTGGCGATGACCTGTTTTAAAAAAATTTAAAAAAGAATTTTTGCTTTATCTGTCCTCCGCATTCACATTCTGATCGAGCTCTGCATATTCACTTAAATTTCGACAATTGAAATTATTCCATACATTTTACGCATGCAAAAATTCAGTATCCACCGTATGCGCGCTATTCAAGTAGCTGTAGATACTCTTCCGGTCAGCTTGAGGTTTCGTCCAGCCTTCCCAAAAATTGTCGTAGTCATAAAAAAATACGGTATATAATTCAATATGCGTGTGCTTATGCAAGATTCTGGTCGTAAATTTCAGAATGACAATAAAGCAAGGCAGTATTGAAATATTCTTGTCTCTAAAATCAGTACTAATTTCTTTTATAAAGTAAATATATCTTTTGTTAGTTTAAGCAATAACTTCAATGTTTGTTTCTTTCTCACATTCTAAATGCGTGATAGTGTGGTGTAAATCATAACCGGTAAAATTATGAAAACAAACCGGAATGTAATTCAGAATTTTATAATTTTAATTACATGTCGCTAATCTGCGACAGTTACCAGTGATATGGGAATGATTCATAACTGTGTAGTTTTCCACTTTGACTGTTTTGTTTTCAGATAAAACACTCTTTTGCAAGTAAATATTGTTACGCTTTAAAGCCCGTAGGTACGAAAGTTGACGCTACATCCTTAATATATATTTTATAAACTAAGAAAAGGTTCTTCGTTAATTCCTCAATAAAACTGGTGCAAACGGTACATGTTTTTGTATTACAAGTTCTCGTTAGCATTGTGCACACATAGTTTTTTATCAGATCATACAAATATTAGTCATCATAATAGATCCTTTGTTGCAACCGTAATTTAAATAATTTACTAGTTTAAATTTATCGTTGCACGTCTGGAAACTATATTTTATGTTTACTATAATATAGAGGACCTTCAACTTGATTTTCGACGTCGGGAACTTAATTTTGTCGAAATGCTTTAGATAACCAATCATTCGATTAAGATTACACAGAAGACAATACAAGCGTTATTTTTGTTTATCTCAGTAATACGTGTTTTTACAACAATTTAATTAAAAAATTCGATAAAAATCTCCAGGCACTGGGTTGTTTATCTTGATGGTGATGATGAGCAGAAAAACTGATTACCAAGCGCATCCGCTTCCTGCTTCTTGAATTTTTTTGTTATTCATATTTTTTAAGAAACTTCTTGCATATCAAAACAATGATAATTGCTTCCGTTATAATGACAAATCTAATTAGGTAAAGAACTAATTTCAATCTCTCATTATAACCATCATAGTCATCATCGCAGTTAACGGCGGCGGCACTGGGGTCGACGGTGGTAGTGTCTGTAACTGAACAGTGTAGTACTCGACACCTAGATAGACTAACACCCTAAAACTTGCAAAGTATAAAACAATATACGAGCGAATCTAGAGACAAACGGCACTGCGCAAATAGGGCGGTCTCAATGCCAGCATCAGATGCTGTCGGGACAGACTTCTATAGACCTGAAAGCAATAGAAAGGTCCCAGACCTTTCATGCAAGCAATTTTTATTTTACCCAGCGTCTAAGCGGATATAGCTTGTTTGAGACATACTTACATGAGATAAGTAGAAGAGACATGGCCACAACATGACACAAAAATAAGATAAACAAAAATAAACAACAGTAAACAACAAACTGATAAAAAAGAAGAAACACGAAGACGATTAGCTGGATAAGCTAAGACAACAAGAACAGTGATATGGGCAGCCTGGAGGGTAATATCAAAACATAATTTTTGCGGCTGAGGGCATTTATGGCAGTGCAGGGGCACAAGAGCGCACGTACGGTGTCCTATCTGGAGCGCTCCCACTTGAAATCCAGATACTTCAAAACGCACTAGATTCGACATACTCAGTAGCTGAACTTTTTGGCTGGAAAATATTGCGGATGTCATGATTACGGGTGCTCAACACGCCGGGGTGAAGCGAGAGGATTAGACCAGCAAAATTGACGAATGACTTTATGGTGATAAAGTTTGAAATCTATTCTTTCGCAATCACGCGCTACACATGTCGAACATTACATTGCCTTACGGTGTATTGTTTTACGTAATGTCTCTAAGTTGATGTATAATTCTGTTTTTATATTTATTCTAAATAAAAATATTGAAGAAAAGATTGTGGATATGCTGATTAATCGAACAATTACTCTTTGCGCGTACAAGCGCAGCGCAATAAATGAACTAAGGTATTAATGAGTAGAAATAAGAATAATTAGTAATTGATTAGCTAACTAACTTAAATGTAGTGGTTGGAGTCATTATTGTTGTTGTTGTTGATGCTGCAGTTAATGTCACTGACTCCTGTTCAACAACTATTCACCGCATACGCTTGCTTAGTTGACGGAGCACCGGCGCCATCATCATCATTATTATCAATGTTTGCTTACTTAATGGACTTACTTACTTAGTTGACTTGTTTTAAAGTGTCTTGACCTCCAAAACTTGCGCCTCAATAATCACATCGTTATACGATTACGATGGCGTTCGAGATTGTTATTAAAGGAATGTATTGAACGTTGATGTCTTCTTTTATTGTGTTTTCGAGAAAAAAATGCGGATTCATGTTACGATTGTTGAAATCGTATAAGAAGTAGTAGTACTATACTGAACAAACTTTATTTATTAATTTTCTAATATTGATGAGAACTAGTAAATTAAATGGTAGAATAAGGAAAACGGCAAGTGAAACAACTGAAACGACTCTTAGCTTTATGGTTTTTGTTTAATTAGCTTCTTAAAATGCGATTTCGGTTAATGTGCATACATCTATTTAACGGGTACTGATAACGATTATATAGGTGACTGTTTACTGTATGTTAACAATATATCAACAATATGAATACAGTTGTGAATACAAGTAGATGAAAATTGAAGTTGACTATATCTTCGATTAACATGTGTCATGACCTATTTACATCGGAATCAAGAGTTAAACTGCAACAGCAATAACCCAGTAAGTAGAGCGACTTTTTAAAATATGCAACGAACAACAAACAGTAGTTTAGCAGGAACTTCCAGGGATAAAGAAATAAAAAAGTGAAATGTGTAAATACAAGTGGACTAAGAAAAGTGGTAGAGGCAGTACCAATAACAGAACCGGACAAAATTATAAATATTTGTACGGATTGTGAAATTTGCTTGTTGAAGATGAACAAGATGGGTGAGCAGTGATAAGTTTATTCAGCAAGGAAATCTTAAATATGCTCACATTTGTGCTGATGATATCATCTTGGCTGCAACGGTTGAAGCATCTGCTCGAGCAACAATATTGTTGCACCACATTTATTAATTTTAATACCTCAGCTAAAACCGCAAGAGGTTGTCATCATAATTGTTCAGTTGTGTGAAATTGTAGTATATTTAGTTTTCACTCCCACACTTCCATTCTTAGACCACAAAATCTCTCACTTCTATTTTGTTACGTGATTGTCAACAACCACCCCAATCCCCTAATCCTGTGATTAAGATTTGTAAGCAGAGAAGACAAGCCAAGTGCAGTAAAAGACGAAACGTGAGAGCAGCAACTTGTTCCTCGATAATATACCGATATTCAATATATACTACGGTCTGTTATTTCCCAGCCATAATCAGCGATGACAAGCTCATTGAAGTTGACGATTTTCTCAAGCAATTGCAAGACAACCACTCATGATCCCTCGAACCCACAGTGCAAGCATCCATCAAACATGCAACAACTCCACTCGAGCCCACAGCAGGATTCAAGGTAAGTGGTTAGTAGATGATCTCAAACACGTTGCAACATTGATAACAGTCAATCCCATAGATATATTTGCGAATACACCCAACACACTCCAACAGATAAGGAAATACTAGTTACATGACACCTTTGGAGAACGGTAACAAGTACAATTGCAAAAGTAAAACAATGCACAAATACATCAATGAAACCATAAAATGTTGTTATGCTGCCTCACATGCCACTCCCGACATTTGATGGTCAATTAGAAAATTGAGAGTCATTTATCTCCCTCTTTTCCGTTCCATGATTCATAGACAACCTATTCCCAAAATAAATAAATTACAGTACTTCAAATCGGCAATGCAAAAAGCCGTAATTGAAACTACTAACGAAAATGACGTAATTGCAATGACCACGTTAGAAGAGAGGTTTGACTGCTAACGGAAACCTTTATTTCATCATTGGGAAGCGTTGCACCAATATCTGCGACTTTCAAGCAATTGTCCGATAGAACTTTGTCGTTTGCATGATTTTTTTCAGTAATATCTGCGTGCCATCCACTTTCCAGTAAGTCAATCTTATGATCTTCTAATCCTCCATATACTCACCACCAAAATCTCCACTCAGCCGATCTTATTCCGAGCACTTCTTGACACATGTTCAACTTCAAATTTTATAACCGATAATTTTGCAAAATTTTTGATTTTAAAACATAACACGTGTTGCATCTTTATCGCTTCCCTCAACTCCATGACCAATTCTTGCAAACAAAGGACCACCACCATTATCTAGTCCAGAATAAGCGTATACCAACAAACATTTACGTTTCTAATTGTTCCCAAAATATCACAAACAACCCCATCCCAGCCAATCAATTGGCCTACCTAAAAATATTCGTCTTGCCGACCTTTTTTTCCACAAACCCGCACCTATTGATATTTTGCTAGAAGCAGGTTTTTACTCTTGGTGGAACAAATATAGACTAGCACAACTCGGCTGGATCATACTTTCTACGATGTCATGTCACCTCTCAATTGCACCTTGATATATCAAAATTCGGGGAGCTTGAAGAATGTCCAGAACAAAAAAACCCAATCACTGATCTTCCTAAAGTTTGTACCACAACTTGTTTAGTAATTAATAAGTTCTATGTTTTCTGATCAACATTATTAACCGCTTCTATAATTTTTTGGACCCCCCTTAACCAGTGACGAGCTAAAAGGCACCACTAAGCGTATCATCGCGTTCGTCTAAAGACAAGAGTTTAGGTAAACAATTGCATCTCTAAAAGGTAAACTGCAAATTTCAGACCCAAAATTATGCAAATTAAATCCATTACTTGATGAAAACAATATACTACGTGTCGGCGGTTGGCTATCAAAGTCAATATTACCATTCAATGCTTGACATCCAGTAATTCATCCACAAAACAATCATTTAACTAGTCTTCTTATTATGTACGAACATAAGAGGCCAAGGTCATATATGGAAGGTTCTTCACCAATGCGTTGATTGTGCTAAAGCGCGACCATTATCAACCAACTACCTAGTGGATGATGTACCTCGAGACAAAATTCAACACCATAACCATTGAAATTGAAACAATCTTATATTCTCGCTTTTTTTACACCTATTTCAAATGATGCAAATGATCCTATCATCTTGTGTTCTGGCAACTTTTTGATTGGTGACTCATTAACTAACTTTGCTAGCCAAGACCACACAGATCTACGCATCAATCATTTAGCGCGATGGCAGCATGTCCAGAAAGTCAAGTAAGACTGAAAATGATGGAGTCACGAGTACTTGAACGAGTTATGCTAAAGAACAAAACGGAATACCGCCGGCACCAACGTGCAAGTCAACACCATCGTCATCATCCGAGATGACAAAATACCGCCTTCTCAATGGTCATTAGAACAAGTAGTAGAGTGCCTACCCGATAGTGATGGTCTTGTGCGCACTGCAAAAATTAAAACTGCATAAGACGATAGTGCGGAACATTAGAAAGCTCGCAGCACTTCCCATAAATCAAGAGCCACGACAGTTTGTGATCTACCCGTAAAATAATGATTTTGAAAGATTACGTTTACTTTACGGGTGGAGCAATAATCAATAACAACATTGATGGAACTTGTACTTCTTACATCGTAAAATTTTGTTAATGCGTAGAGAAAAGAAATGCTTAATAAATATTGCTGCAATTTTAATTAAAATTGGTTTTTCATTTCATTATTTTGTTTTCAAAAAAATGAAAATAGATTCATTGTAATCATACAAATTGATATATTTATGTTATATTATATGTAGGGATTTCCCAAAATCGCTCAATTCAACCAACATTCCGCAATAAACCAATATTCTACGTTTTTCCAAATCTGTTCTTCCAAGATACCTTTTAACACCCTGCCATAAAGCAATATCCTCGGGTATCTATACGTTCCAAAGCCAATAAATCTTCATCTCCCTCAACAAAACCCGGGAAACCGTTAAGCATCCCGTCATGCACGTCCTTAGCTTAACCTCTCGGGAAATCTAACACAACCTTCCTCCCACAAACCATAGCCTCCAAAATCCCGCCAAGGGCTTCTCAAGGGCTCTAAATAGCGGGACAGAAAATGAGAGAGAACAATCATCCACCGACAGTCAGAGCGGGGCATCCACCACCGATAGTCAGTAGCAGAGAGTCAGAGCGAATAATCCACAGCCAGTTACAGCAAGCCAGTCGTGAAGATCCACCAGAGTCAGCAACCAAGAAGACGCCATCAGTCCACCGTAATCGCCACCACATGTAAATATAATTTGAGCAGAATTGCTGACACTGAACAATAGCAATCCTTTCTTTCAATTTTGTAACAACAACAGTAACAACGGCACTGGTAGAAGCTCAAACATATTCAATATTAATAATAAACGATTCAATATTCAATTATTAGTAAAATTGTAATTAGGATTATATTTCTACTACTTATCAGCAGTATTACTTAAAACATTAATTAAAAGAAATCTGTAAAACCAAAAAAAAAACAATGGGTATGAGTATGATTTGTGTCAGGCATTGGCCTATGAAAGATTATTTTGTAGAATTATAAAAATTTAATCTTATGGATAGAAGATTACGAACTGAATAGTCTATCGGACTATAGCATTCTTACCACCTCTTTAATTTAGATGCGCTCGCAATTTTGCAATTTGTGTTTTATATTGGACCTAACACGTTTAATTTTATGGCAATGGCAGCGTGCAACATTATTACATTGTTGGACCGTGGAAAGTTTGGCGACCATCTCGCATCCATATAACGCTTAGGGTAAGACGCTTTGTTTCATTATCATTGTCTTTATACTATCAAACACTTGTTTACTTATAAGCATTGGCTTTAGTCTTAGGGCTTTAGTCCACATGCGCTGGCTTACGACTTTGCAAGTCGACAGATCGGGTTTTTTTAAATGCCGTTGGGAGTGTTGTTCCAAAGTCATGTCTACATTCTTCTGAACAAATTCGTCCATATACCAAATGGCCAATGGAGGGGGGGGGGAGTTAAGTACGGTGTTGGCCTATGGTTAACAGTACGCTCGCAGTCACTCACCACGAAACCCTATCCGGTATACGGGTTCAAAATGAATAAGAATAATGATGATCATTAACTGTAATCGAACAAACACAATGAATGGGTGCAGTCGATTATTTCGATTATTCACAAATTTGGGGGAAAACTTTAGGGTAACTCGGAGTAATGAGATTATAAAGTTGTGCATCAGCAACGCCTTGAAAATGTTAAAAATAAACATTTTATATATTTCACAATATCTAAGAAAACCTAATTTGCTTGCAATTATTATTATTATAAATTTTTTAACCCGCTTTTTCCTGCTCAACCTAAATTGTCAAAATAAATTCTAATTGCATTGTTTACTCACAAAATAAAGTTAATAGTATATGGGAAGAACTTTCTCCCCAAATCACATTTTCCTGGCCAATGGTAGACATAAATTATTAGAAGTTCAGAAATAATTTTATTTTAATGTTTTAATATCTGCCATCAAGTTATTTCCAGGCGAGAATGG
>JAODGC010049454.1:3742-17001 GCA_027574925.1 Ecitoglossa quadriceps | reverse complement strand
AAGGCTTCGCCGGCAGAGCCGGCGAAGCCTTTATATGATGGGGCTTCGCCGGCTAAGCCGGCGAAGCCCCATCCTTGGCATCCTACCCAAAGTTTAAATTTATTTAATTTTGGTCGAAAAGGGGCTCCTGCACCAAGAACCGAACCATAAACCTGCTGGTCTCGAACCAAGCATGTAAGACCCTAGGCTATCAAGCCATCTTGTGGAAGAAGAAAGGAATAGTCTATTTATTATTATAGAAAACATAAAAATAAAGCTAAGTCTGGCAAGTGCATACATAAGACACATATCAAACACACATTGGTTTTAATTACTAACGGAGCACTAATTTATTGATTACTGCTGCAGATAAAAAGTACATAAACATATATTGAATACTAATTTATTTCTTATTCAGACTAGCGTTGTAGTTCTGAAAAGAACTGTTTTATTCTGCTTGCCGAATGGTACACCTGAAATACACCATGGGCTCAAAGCTGACATGATGAATATTGATTGTTCACATTAATGCTGATTATTACTGAAAATAAAGTACATTGAAAACGATAGTCAATTTAATCGACTACCTATTAATGTTCACGAGATATACTTGAAGAATTGTTTTACAGTTGTGATACAACGGAAATACAACAGGAAAGAAAATGAGTCTCGGCAACAATTAAATTAAATTTTTATTGCAATTAACTATAACATATGATGAGAAGCAAAACAGAAGAAAATGTAATTACTGATGAATTAAGACAGCTCGACGCGTTTTAACGATTTTAACACGTTCCTAAAGCACGCGGTGATTCCAAACAGAACAAAAATACAATAAATGATGACCACTGACTTTTAATTTTTCACTCTGATTTATACCTAGTTGTAGGCTATGTTGATTATGCTCAAACTGAACTAGAAAATCATCACTAACGCTCGACGGTATGCTGAAAATTTTTTATATTTGTCCATTATTGATAACGTGCACAGAAAACACCGTAGTAATATCGAATTATGGCGCGACTATAACCAAATACTTTTTAAAAGACCTGATCGAAAACTGGAGACACGTGCTCATCTCTCAACTCACGATGCGTAACTGAGCATAGCTGCGAAACGACAAATATAAACAAAACAATAACAACCCGCGTATACCTGGCTTACCTGCTGACTCACGCAGCCCAAAATTTGCCAACTTGTCTAATGCTCGTCCATTCAAGCATAAAGAACAGCATATACTGTGTACTTTCTACCACTTACGCCTGATTGAGAGGAATCAAGCACCAGCTCAAGGTTTTGTGCATGTGTATGGAAACATGTACAATATCAATCTTTCAAACTTTCACTTTAATTTTAGGATATACTTCGCAGTACTATAACTGTTATTGAATAGAGCAACAGAATATATATAAAATAACAGTTTAACATCTAATGTATTTCTATTATCACCGGAGTGACGTCAACTTTCCTGACGTGTTTTTAGAAAAAATCTAAGTATTATTAAAATTTTATTGGTAGCGTACTTCATTGCGCATCATCATAGACGTTATTACCGGGCGGCTACTCGTTCAATGAACAAGACAGGAAATATGGTGTTCTCATTTTAGACGAGCGACGCTTTATGTTCGACAAATGCGAGGAGTGATTACTGTAAGCTTGTTGAACTTCGATCACTTAGCAGCGGTTGAATGCACAAATATTTACAACACAGCTACAAAAGTTAAATTTGGAAATTTTTGACGCATAGTTTAAGCACATAAATTTAGTTCATACAACCTAGCATAATATAACAGTATATGGCATCTCCTTAGCTGAGCTATAACATGACGTTTAATTTTTCCGGCACGTGTTTACCTTCCGACGGACAATGAGTAACTAAACATAGGTGCAAAACGTATCGCAATCGCTGCGATAAATGTAAACAATAACAACCTAGGTACATCCCACTCGATACTTAGCGACTCGTGTAATCCAAAACTTGTATAATGCGCATACATTCTAGCACAACGTACAGCGCATCGTATGCTCACACTTTGTCCCACTTGCAAACGATTTGTTGAGTGGTCGTTCGGGACTTTTAACGCCGACTAAATCTAATGCATTGAATGTAGCTTGTACTTTAGAGCTAACTTCAATATATTTCCAAATTACTGAAACAATTATAATGAGGTAATTAACATTTTATGTTATAGTTTTGGTTTTTTGTTCACTACTTTACTATGGTGCTGTTATTTAAACAAATGAGCTTAAAAGTTATTCTCACTCGCATTTTGCACAACTTATAGTTTTGCCGTTCATTATTTTAATTTATAATTTACTGGTGTGTTAGAAAGAGTAAGATTGAAAGTGGGCGGTGGCATATGTGCGAAGCTTGCCTGTTCAAAATAGTATAGACCGGTGGCATAGTAAAGAGCTTGCGTGCATACGATGCAGAACTCTACTTACGCAGAAACTTGAAAGCTTATCATGTAGTTACCGACCACTAGGTGGCATTATCAATATTCAATAATTGTTGATCACGACTTTACGTAATTTTGTATATAAATTTAATAAAATATAAAATTAATATATTAAGACAATTCTAAGTTATTATTCGCCAGAAAATTTCCGGCTGCTTAATTTGCAAAAACTTAATATCTACTTTTATGCTATATCTAACAATCCTAAAAGTCATTTAACAATGTATCATAGAACAACTCTTTCTTTGCAAATAATGGTTAAATATTGAATTTATTCCTATTATTAGCTTGCGCTTATTTAGAAGAAATTTAAAAATTACTTAATTTTACAAATTTTAGAATTTGTCCTTAATAAATTTAATTTAAAGTAACTTTTTGGCAATATTATAACGTTTTAATATTTAATTTATCCCTCATAGTTCCTTAGATATAACAATGTTTCTGGTGCATGTTTTTAAGAAATTTAAAAATAACCGAATTTTGGCCATAGTTTTAAAGTACATCAAAAAGATTTAGAATTTTCTCTTAACAATTATGATTTAAGAAATATATAAAAATTACGTAATTTACAGATGATTCTCATTCATCCTTTATCTTAAACAATTGAGAGTAGTATAGAAGGAAGAGAAAACGCTTCATCTATTACTTGCCTTTAAGAAATTACATGAAAACATTAATGCTTCAGTGCGGTGATTACATAGGTGGTCATCCACTTTGGCCAACGAGCAAAACAGATTATGTGGTCTTCCCATGTTGATTCGGAAGTTCAGCGATGCTGAGCACGGTCCAACTTGGACGACCGTGACTAAAAGGCTGAATGACTAAAGCGGAAGTTTTTAGTACAACACTTTCACTACGATTACACTTGCTAGATAACAGCTACTGTAATATATATATATATATATATTATCTGTACTACGCATAAAACTGCACGTTATTTACGAGCATATTCTTCGTGCCTTATGGTCTATAGTACAATTGCGCAGTTTCTTTTGTGTTTTAGGTTGAAGTTAAGAAATATACTTCTACAATATATGCATCACAGAACGGTTATGGAGATCTTCAAGAAAACAGTGAAACGTAGCAAGAAATTATCTATTTGTTGAGGTAATTTGCATGCTAATTATCTGAATGTATTAAAATGTTAAATTTTAAATATCTACAAAAAGTTTGATTGTATTGAAGCTAAGGTTCCAAATGCCTCTTCTTGTTCTTCTAATACCTCTTCTTCTTGGCACTCGAATTCATTTTCGGTCACGTAATCCCTCTCATATTGTATTTCTTCGCCTATTTCATGTTCTTCTTCTTCTTCCTCCTCCTCCTCTTCCTCCCCACTATCACCCTTTCTATTTTTCTTTAGTTTTTTCATAATTTTACTGTAGTATGGTTCTGATATATCAGTTTCTCGGATATCAAACCACTGCAAACTTGTATTCATTAAGATTGCGTTGCAAATGTCCACACTTCCTGGATAACACCAATTGTTACTCACATCCAACAACTTCAAAGTATAATTCAATTGAATAACTGCCGCTAGGCGCATTCCAGTTTCATCTCCAAAGCCTGCACCACTTATAATCAACTCTTCAACTTTTTGTACACGTACCAAAGCTCTAAACAATCCCATCACACCTCTATGTCCAAGCGGGTTCAATCTTAAATCCAGATGCTTTAAAGGACAGCAGGTTTCCTTCGTCATGGCATAGCCTATACCTTCTCCTCCCGTCCCACCGATTTTATTATTAGCCAAGTTTAACTTTTGTAATGTCGGATGGGTCAACATCATTTTAGCAATACACAAAGCACCTTGATCACCAATCAAACAATTCTTCATGCTTAGTTCCTCCAGTGTATCAACCTTGATTAGTTCCTGTGCTAAAATTTGCAAATGTTGGTCTTCAATGTTAGATGCATGTAAATCAAGAAGACGGAGATTCTTTAAGTTTACAATGGCAGCTGCTAGATGTTTGGCGTCATCAATTGAAACTTTGAACATATTCCAGGTAAAGCTTTCACCAACATGATTCATTCCATACTTGATTACTAACTCGGAGATATTTTGTAATCTTCGAAAAATAGGTTCCAGGTTGATGTGGTCGCAAGGGAGGATTTCAGGAACTTCCTCGGGATCTAAAGTGAGTGGAGCTTTCCATGATTGTAGCTGGGAGATGACTAAACGGTGAACGTAGAGGGTGGTTAGCGTTGTGATATCTTCCATGTTTTCCTCATCATTATATTCGGGTTGGGCCGTTTCAATTAGTTCTTGTAGATGGTTCTCGAGGAAAATGCATTTCCATGTCCATCCAATATGGCGATGTTGGGCCATAACTCCATATTTGTTTGTGTAGCGTCGCATCCAATAAACTTCATCCTAAATGAACCGAGATTATGTTTATCCGGTATTGCATTATTTCTAAATATGGGCATACATCAATTAAAGGTACAACTAATGTTAGTGGCAAGTCCATTGAAAGGATTTCTAAGAGGTAATCGCGGTCGGCACACAAAACCAATTCGTTAATGATGGGACATTTTTCAAAGTTCTTGGAGATTGTTTGAACACAAAGTGCCACCAAGGAAAATGGGAGGTCGGGGCGTTCTAGATTTTCAGACAATAGCTTTCTATTTTGTTCATGTAATAAAGAAAGGGTTATAGCTGAAGGTGTATATGCTTTCAGTGTGTTTTTGTTGATAATGTGCGGAATACGCATTTTAGCAATTTAAAAATTACGAAATATTGAAAAAAGCTAAACAAAACCAGATGAAATGCAGCAAAATAACTAACTTAAAATGTCATTGGAAACTTTATGACAGTTAACACTTGACATTCACCTACTTGAAATAGTATTCCAATGTTTCATTTAAATGATGATAAAACTTGAGAAACATCCACAAAACATCCTCAGTAAAAACATTCGCAAGAATTTAATCAATCAGATTACTTCGCTATTCTAAATAATATAAATAGATGTGATATAAAATATCCTCCCTTTTGTGATTTATAAGTTTGAAGCCATTGGAGGTGGTAGATGCTACATGCTGCGGCGCGGGATCATCGAGCCGACGTTGGTTTCGATCCGCGTGGCTGGAGCGGAGGCAGCGGCGGCGGATCCGGGAAAAGCACCCGCTTGTGATATTGATGTCCCCAACGGCAATGTGTGAGAGTACTAGAGCGCGCTCGCGCCGCCGCCATCGCCGCCGACGTACTACGTGCTGTACCGTCAGTCGTTGATCGTGGTTCGCGTTGATATCATCCTCGTTGGCTGGATGCTTTCCGCGTGAAAACTAGGACGCGCGAAGTGAACCCGAGAGAATATTATAATCTAATGTAATAAAAGCGCAAGCACTATTTCACTATTCTATGGGTATTGATATACAATAAATTTAAAGCGCAAAAGCAACAGATGCTTGTATTTTATTGATTTTTTTTTAAATAAAATAAAAGAAAACTTTTGAGTGATTTTGAAACAAAATATATTTAAAAAAAATCTCATTTGTGTAGTGTTACAGTAAAGTGGAATTAGTGAACTTTGTTTATTTGCGTGAATGAAATGGATATTGATGGCGTCATTGATACATAAAGGAATACCGGATGTAATTATGTAGAAGGTATTTTTAACTGTTCTACTCTTTTATATCATTTACATATATACAAAGTAAATTTCTAACATATATTAACTAAAAGTCTCCGTAATTGAACCTTTGCAATATAAGCAATATAAGACTCATTTAATTGACTTTCAACACGTATTTATTAATTCCCACAATATTAAATAATAATAAATTTAATACAATCATGAGACATTTATATTCGCTAAAATATGAATTACCCTTTGGAAATTACACTAAATTTATATCATTTTAATAAAATTATGATCATTAAATTCACTTTTCTATGACTTTCCTTGTTATTGTTAATTTTTAATATTGCTGTCGTTTTATAATATATTATCCATTATGACAAAAATCTGAATATTAGTGTAGACTTATTTTATTCTATTGTATGTTGTTTTCTTGCGTCTGATCTTTCATATATTTCTCGCTTTAATATAATTTATAGTTTCGCAAAAATGTTGAATACCTTTGAAAGCAGATATGACATAAAAAGCAAACAAGTATTTTTATGAGAAATGTAGCAATATATAAAATTGTTCTGTGTTTCATATTTGTGATGTAAAAAGCGTAAAACTGCCAATGCGTATTGTTGCAAGTTGCATTGACACTTGAATAAATGTTGCGACACTTGTGATATTTGGAAAATGACGTTGGGTTAATGTACCCAATTAATTAATTAATGTAATGTAAAGTTGGTAATCGTTGTTAATGTAGTCGAAAAACAGAAAGTAGAAACACAATTTTGTCTTTCTATTTATTATTTTTTAATATATTGAAAACACATAAGGAATGTGATCCTTTGAAATGGTTTAATGATGTAAAAATTAATTTTAAAAATGTGATGAGAATTATACAATTTTGTTTTATTGATATATTGTTTGATAATAAATTTTTTACCAATAAATTACAATAAAAGTAGTAAATGTAATCAAAATTATAATTACAATAACAATTCGCTCTCAAGTTTACCGCGGAACTAACTCTCATTCTATCTGGATAATTACAAATAATTGTCATAACATAAATCATCTTAATTAATTTGCCAGAAATTTATATAATCCTCCACTGGTTGATTAAACGTCTTAAATGCATTCTATACATAGCCTCCCTAGTTCCTCATCCAGCAGGATAAAATCTAGGCCAGTGTTTTGCTACAATACAAAGCTGCTTCCAACCGCTCATATCCTTGTGTCTTTTACGCCCCCGTGAGCCTGTAATGTGTGCAACTTCGAACCAATTCTGGCGAATGGCAAAGATGCCATCAAGTTCGCAAAGATGTAGCATTATATCTTGCGTGCGAGAATATGACACTGAGAGTACTGTACTGGTTGATCATATTGTTAAAATTATTATACTAAGGATAGTAAAATGTTTATATTTGGCATACCTATACAAGTAGTACATGTGATAGAATACAATTTTTATGAAGAGGGAGTATTAGAAAATACTGGAGGTTGTTTGAGAAAGTTATTTTTAGAATTTAATCTACAAAATTAAGTTGTAGATATATTAATACTAATTATCATTAATTTATTTTTACGTACCTAAATTATTTTCCATTGAGTTATATGTCACTGCTTATTTAATTCGCATCATATCGCAAAACTATATACTAGACTTCAATCCACCTGCAATACAGAACAACTGCAATGTTAAAATTGTATCAATCCGACTACTACCAAAACTACCGACTTGATCCGACTTGATCCAAAACTGGTCCTAACTGGTTGATCTTTCGCATAAAAACGCATCAATGAAATGATAACAACACATCGAACCTGAAACGGAGTTAGATTCGATACAATTTACCAACAAAACGTAAACAAACGGATAATAATGCTATGCAATTTGAACTGCGGAGACATCTAGCAGATCCATAGTAAAAAAAATTGTATTCAAAAAACGTAATAAACTTAAATACAAATTAAAATTCAGTCAAACATTAATTAGAATCTATTTTTATAAGTGTAGAGCTTAAATAATATAATTGCTTACACTCTTACATATTTTATCATCATTAACTTCATACAAAACATGAAAGAAATGTAATAGGCATAGTCTAAATCTTTTTTGGTTTTGTTCCAATCATCGTTGATGTTGATTTAACACTGATTTCATGTTTTACAATATTTCTACTAATTACAATTTACTGCTTTTCCGAAAAGAATTACCTCGATTTCATTACTTGACGCAAACGCAAGCAAGTTGAACATTTCTGTTTATTTCCCTCACCTCATCTCACCTTCCTGCAAAGTATTTTATTTAAATGTAGACTGAAATGATGCCAATAGAATGTGAGAAATAAATACGTGGAACATTCAAGACGTCTTCAATAGCATCAACACATAAATGATGAATTAGAATTTTATTATGGCTGCAATGTGGACACTTGAACATTTTCCATTTTTACGGCCATCTTTACGTTCGGGAAATTTTCGAAAGCAAATACATTTAGTTTTTAATGTGTGCGCTTTTATAGTGGCGTAAAATTTACGCATATGAAGACGTGTAATTTGTTATTACAATTGTAAATGTTCAAAACAGTGAAATGTTGAATTTTAGTTAGGAGAAGTGTGAATTATTGTATTTTCTCGGAGAAGAATTGAACCAGTGATATATTACATAACTTATCACTCAAGCCATGAGATTGATAGTAAAAAATCGAGAAACTAATAGACGTGTTGTGTTAAACTTTATGATTAATTTGAGCTTGTTGAATGACAACCTCACAGCCTCATTGATATACGCGATTCAAGCAATTCCATCCGCAAACAAGTTAGATATTTATATAATGAGCTTTTCAATGTTGGTTTAGTACCAAATTCTAATGCAGTCTACAAATATTCAATACAATTGTTGAAATTAATGAATTCAATTAAATTGCAATAACACTTGTGCGAAATAATATATTAATTCATCCACTTTTCGTCCTGAAACTCCAATATAATTGAAAATTGCAACTCCTGCTCAAAGCATAACCAGCTTGTTCAAATTGTTAATTTAAATTCGATCCTCGCGCAATTCACATAACGCTGCATTGCAACCGGATATGAAAGCGCTTAAAGTTTCAACATGCGCTTAAAGTTTTTCTCCAACTGGAGCTTTCGAGCATTGTTCAGCTTCAATATGATTGCAAAAATCTAGCAAACAAAGAGATTGTGTACCAGTACATTGCGTTCATGTCTGCATATCAAATGAAGATCAATTTATCCGATTTAGAGACATCGGTGCTGATAAATCTTTGTCCAATTGAGATCTCACATCACACATCACGACAGTGTGTAGACAATCAAACCGAGACACTCAATTCACTGCAAGCTTTCCAAGCTTACAGTTTTACGGTTAAAGGTGTTGAAAGAATTAAATTGTTTTGACGCGCCCTCGTTGCCCACAAGTCCACAAATCTACACATCTGTAATTTTATGCGTTAGTTTTAATGTTTAATTGTAAAACTAATTAAAAGTATAACTTTTATTGTTATTAATTTATTCTAGGCGAATTTGTCTTGAAAAAAGTCATATTAAGTTGCGTTAAATTAACTTAGGGAAGGAATTCCAGCTAATTTTGAATATATGTCGGTAAAGATGTCAAAAATCCATCTGTGCATGTTTTTTTCGGTAGCATTCAACCCACCACGTCCTAAATTACTGAGTTCAGTGACACATTCAGAAATAGATGTGCATTTTTTGAATGAACATTACGGCTGCAATATTTGATTTAAAATAAAATGCAATGCGTTTAGTGCATATCAAGAAAAACAACTTTTTAACGTTAATAATTTTAAATGCGTTTAGCTTCATAATGATTATAAGCTTTATTATCCAGCAGCAGTTTTCACTCATAATTAACATGCTTACCAACGTTATCAAAATAAAACGTCACAGTCACGAACGTCACATGCTGCACACACTTTTTTACCAATTTTCGCTTTTTATTTAACTCAACATTTTAAACTATCCATTAAAACGAAGCCAATATTAAACGAAACTTATTCTACAACATGCCAATTGATCATAAATTATCAACATATTTAATTCATTCCCAATCCACACGATTGTGGCTTCATTTTTATTTCCTTGCTATTTATAAGATTTATAAATAATGCGCATCGAGAGGCGTCTTCGACACGTCGTATTTATTCAGGCGAACGCGTAGACGCAAAAATTAACGTAGATGAAGCTGTGGAGTAAACGCAGACGCTGAAAGTCTATGTGGTTTCAGACATTTGACTTGAACCACAACACCACAGGACACAGATGTAATGTGATGGTCAAAAAACGGGAAGAGTGATCTCCCTTTGGGTATTGAAAATAAGGTTTTCTTTGAGAAATACGGGACAAAAATCAAAGGAAGCAATCAAGGATGTTTACAGTAATTAAATAGAAAATAAATAGCTAAGATTAGGTAATCCAAATTTAAGTTGTATGTTTTTAATTTCCTGTTTAAATTTTAATAAATTATTGATTTCAATGAAATTTATACTGTTTCTGAATTGATATGAAAAAACCACAAAAACATAATTCATAAAACGCCTGAAATTTTCCGACACACTTTGACCTAAATAAATAAAATTAGTTTGTGTTATTGTTTTCCATAAAAAAAACATATTTTGTGCATATAATTAGAAAAGTTCATAAAATTAAAAAAAAATATATTTAAAACTAATCAAATTTTTTATCAGGAAAGAAACCCTAAACAATTTAAGAATATCCCGGACATCTAAAAACCAACACCCAGTAAATTTTTATCTACTATAAACCAAAAAGTATTAAATTCAAATAAATTTCAGTTACCTAACGTGTGTCCATCTAGTAATCCTGGAATTTATTACCACGGCATGGTGTGCGCAGGATTAAATTTATATCCTTGTAATATACAGCATAAATCATCTGAAATATGTGATTGAAAATGTGGCAGTTGGGGCAACAAAAGAACCAGATTTTATTGCATGTAAAACCCGATGATCATAGACAGTTATTTTTGATGTGTTATAAATGAATTTCGTCGCTTTCCTTAAATCTTAGGCAAGCTAAGCATGTATAAAGGAAATGCTTAATTTTCCATTAAAATTGAACACACTATTATAAAGTGGAAATGCTGGAGATGGAACTAGTGTCAACGTAACTTCAAGTGTTTAGTGCCAAATATTAAATTATGACATAATTAAATATAAATAGTCAGGTTAGGAAAAGTTCCTGAGGTAAAAATACGCTATTCGTGTAGAAAAAGTTGCATAACTCCAAAACTAAACTTGTTACAGCAATCACTCACAAGAAATACTGACCTTGTATGCGTTGCATAAAAGATTGACAATTAATGTGATTAGGAAAGTTTGCGAGCACTTCGCACACTTTTCACGTCTCGCTTTACGTGCAAGCGACGTGAGCATAACTTTTCCGCTCTGGTTCATGCGCAAGCTGGCGCGAGCGCGCCTGGTTGGCATTTATTGAACGCGGCGGGAAAAGCGAGAAAAGTATCGCCACTTTATTTACACGGAAAGTCGGTCACCGCGTCGGAAATGGAGAAGCGGAAGTGTGGGCAATGCGTGCAGTTTGATTCGCCTAGACATCCCAGCGCGTAAAGAGCGACTCTAATACAATTATATGCACTTAGGACATGCACTGCATGAGTATCATCTCTTCATCTTTTGATTGCCTTTATTAGTGTTTGATGCAACGTTGCAGAGAAGTTGGAAATATAAGATAGAGATTTCAGTGAGATATGCACAAATAATTAGAGGAAATTGTGTGATTGTAGATCTCGTTGATAGTGATTGGGATTTATTGTGCCATATTCTGGGTGCATTAATATGCAGGGATTCAACTTTGGTGTAGGAGTGTGATGAAACAGAAAGGACGCAAATTGATGATATTAGCTTTGCATATAATAATGAATTTAATTGTATTATGAGTAATTTTTGGTAGTAATCTATAAATTTTAAATTAACACTTTTTTTTGACAAAACATTTCTTTTGGAAATATATCAGTTGAGGTCCTTTTCTTCTTAAAGAGATGATAACTTTTAACATTTTGTGAAAATTTCAATTAAACTTTATTTAAAATAAACATGATAAAATCATCTGTTGAAACAATTTCGTTATGAATTGTTTATACTTCAGTTAAAACTTTATCTCCAAAAAAGTTCTTTTCTTAACAAACATCACTCTCAGTTACAATCACAAAATTACTTATAAGCTTTGGTTATATACATTTCCACAGTAATTTAAAATCAGGATTTTTTATGAAAAGCATCTTTCCACCTTTTACAATTTTTTTCCAACATAATAACACAAAATCAGTGTAAATGTAACGAAAAAAACCCTCGGTATGAGAATTTTTTTAGAATAATGTACCTAAATTTCAAATATTCCCAACCTTGAAGAAATTCATGGTTTTCCTAGTTTTCCCGGCATTCAAAAAAAGATAATTTGCGACGTTGCATGATTACCTGAAACGCTTTCTTTTGTTTTCCTGTTGTGCTTTATCTTCTTTTTATCCTTTTTCCCGGTCGTACTCGCATATAAGTTGCGAGTAGTGAGTTTACACGGCTTACACAGTTTACACACAATTTCCTCGTTTTCCATCAGTAGCGTACACATCCAGAATGAAACTCTAACTAATTTTTGCTTCTTTTTCTTTAGGTTTTTATTTTGGCGTTTGAAAGATTTCAGAATGTGTTTTATTTTAGTTCTTAAGTTCGAGAATATCTATCGTTATATTTCTAAGTTTTTCTTGAAATTTTTATGGCATCAAAATATTATCAAATGAAGCAAAAATATGTAGCATGACGAATAGTATATAAAAAGACACAAAGATGACCTTATGTGACCTGCCTCAAATCGATTTGCCAGTGCTCCGCCGCCTTCGCTTTCGCGAGCCGTTGCACTCTGTGCCGCCTCCTCACGACGTAACTATCGACGTCAGCGGCTTCTTTCTCGTGATTCGCTGTTGTCGCCGCCGTCGCCGTTGTCTATTTCAATCCTCTTCAACTGTACCAAAAGATGCTACAATCCTGAGACCATTTTCACGAATAAAAGTTGTCTCAAAGGATGTGTAATCCGTGGAAAATATTTTCTATATTATCTGTGTAGTTTAGTGATTTTTGAACAAGAAACAGTCCCAAAAGGGGATTCAAATCTTAATTTCTTGCCAATTTGTAAAGAAAAAACTAAAAATACTCCAATTGAATTTACTAGAAATTCCTTC
>JAODGC010049443.1:3405-17026 GCA_027574925.1 Ecitoglossa quadriceps | reverse complement strand
AAGTAAGTAGATCTAGTAGATAAGGAGACAAAAAATTATTTTTATTTTTGTTTACTACAACGGCGAATACTCCAGAGCATCATACCGTTAAATGTAGAACAAAAAGTGACAGTAAGAAATCAATCCAATAAGAATCTAAAATTAAAGATAAGAAACCAGCTGTTGACCATGTGATGTTAAAGCATGCAGCCATAACAGCAACATTAGCAGAGCGTCATTATCAGCTGCATCCTCACATCACCGTCATCAATACTACAATCATGGTGCAAAGAGAAAAAGTAATGCATTGCAGCACACTAGTAAATTGTCTTCTTTTTAACGCTTTTGGCTGAATATAGATTATTCATTATGCAGATAGATGTAAAATACGAAAGGAAAAAACATGCAACCTTGAAAAGTCTCTACGTGTAACACACTGCTCTGAGTAATCTTGACACGTCTATTATTACTCAGAGATTATTTTAAAAAAAATATATATATCACAGAAACTAGATATTCAATTATTTACAGCTTTACCACATACAACTTGGACTTGTAGCATAATTCTGATTATAGTATCATCATAACTAACAATGCAATGAAAAGACAATCTAGAACAGCACGCATATATGTTCTTATAAAAAGCCTACGATTAAGAATTGAGCTCTTACCAAATAAAATTCACTATAGAATAATTTTTTTAATTTCCAATTTCAGTTTGCATGATGCATAGCCAGTTACCTTGTCATTGTGATATAATTCTCTTCAATTGCATTTAGTTTGTCACAAATGTGACGTTGGTGTTTACAAAATGCAAGAATTGTGCAAAAAATATTTTCAATAGCAGTACTATTTCCAAACGATTAGGAAATAACATGGAACAAAGTATAGTATTCCAATATTGCGTCACATGTTTGCTAAGAATGTGTTCGTGTAGCAAAGTATATATTATTCATTTTACCACAAATCAAATTAGAATTATTTTCCAAACATTTTTACTTTGATAGTTTACAGAGTTAAATTTCGATCTATTTGTCAATGAACTTGATGAAATTTAATGTTCGTGGAAATTGAATTAGCCAAGTTGGTGCATAGAAACAACCTTAAATATATAAACAATTCATAATATGTTGATTTGCAATTGAATGTATAGCAATAAATAAAGTAAGTGTGCTTAAATGCGGAGGCCAGGTGTAATTTATTCCTATCAATCAAACGTACCCTTAGTTAGATACAAACAGAGTTTACGATCATATAAAATTCAAATAATAATATAAAAAATCATTTAGTATTACGGAAATTACTGACTAATGCTATATTTAATAAATTCTAATCTTTTGCAGTGAAAATATTTGAATCACTATTCTCTTCCTCAGCGCGCTGATATGTAGATAAATTACAATAGATGACAATTTACGGTCGTAATGATATCTTTTAATCGTTACATTTCTTGCATATGTTGTCACGTCATTATCGACAAATATCTGCATTTGGCAATATATGTAAATTTCGACCAGTGAAACAATCTATATTGAAAATTCGGCAAAGTAAGTATTATCTTCCCAATCCGGAATACAACGCATTTCTAAAATTCTCCACAAAATTATGTAAGTATATGCGATGTCTAGTGTTAAGGTTGATTTTTTTTATGTATTCTTATGGTATAGAATAATTAGAATCAAAGTAAATTTCCAAGAAAATGTTAATTTGCAGCAAATTCATACTGATTAAGCAATCTAATTCTCGAGTTAGTAAATATTTTATATAATATAATTTTTGCAGCATGTTGCCTTCTTTAGTTTTCTCATAAATAATGAACACCATATCAAAACTAATTCAGCGTGTTATTGAATTAGTTAGTTATCTTCGAAATTGACTTCAAATCACACTTTAGCATAGCAAATGCACAAATTACACACTCATAACATTTCAACTTATCAGTTATGTAAAGTATATTGTATGCGCACAATCAAAAAGATTACAGCGAACATGCTTTGTTTCAATATTATGTTTATTCTCCCAATCACCAATGAAATGCTCTCGGAACAAAGAACGAAGATTTAGTTATTTTTTGTGCAATCTTTGATAACATCGACTTGCTTAGTAAGTGCCATATAGAAACATTCTTCGGCATTTATGTCAAGTTGAAATCTCACCAGTTTTTCATATAATGGCAGAACATTAGCAAAGGTCCCTCCTATTAGCATAAGGGCTTCGCGAAACAGACAGCTGCCATTACCATCGCAGTTGGTTTTAGCTAAATTAAAGTCCTGAATGCTATTCCAGATTTCTTCAGTAACATTCATAATATTCTGGCGCATGTCACTCAAGTTAGTATTATTTTCGACACATTCTTCAATACCTGATTTAAATGCATCCCATGAAGTTTGCAAACAAGCACTTTCTGCGGCACCCTACAAACAAAATGAGTGATCAGAGACGTTCATGACAATCTTCTAGTGCATACTTACAACAAAGCCCAAGCAAATTGCAATTAAAATAAAAGACTTCATATTGATAGAATATGTAAACCGATATTAATTCCATTAGCTAAAGTTGCCCTTTTTATGTACTACTGTCATGCGTTGTACACGGAATGCAAAATCATTGAGGAATGCCACGCGAAGCAAAATTGCGATATCAAAATTATGTTAATTATGTTTGTCAGGAAATTTCTTTTAAATACATTTCCCAAATGACGTTTGTGGAAAGAAATACAGATATGAATTTATTCGCAATACCTCAAAAGATATGGCAAATAAAGAAATGTTGCGTTGATTTTGGTTACTAACAAACTAAAGTAGAAAACACGCCGAAAACGTTATAAACATTAACAAAATAGTACGTGTCAACGTGAATTTATTTTAATATAATGGATTCATTCTTTTGGATTTACTTTTGTATCTGTTCCCTGACAACATTGAGTGAAAATTATATGTAATATAGTAGACATTTTTTGATAGGATTTTTACTTTCGGAAACAACAATAAAACTATTATTCATAATTTTATAAATGTCATATAAATTGCCATACACAATAAAGTAAATTTGTGTGCATTATTGAAATATTTCTATTTCTATGCGATTAACTGATACAAAGCATATAACGTGAAAAATTACCTGGAAAACACATGCCTATTTTAAATTTAAATTTACTAGCGTCACACTTGAACGTGCAAAATACCAAGTTCTAATTAACATTAGACAAAAACATTGTACTTTTAAGTTAAAATTAAGTTAACTTTGTATAACCAAAATGAAAATTTTGATCCTTTTGGTCTGCTCTAAAATACGACCAATATAAAATTATAATTTAAAGTTAATTACTTTGTCTACTTTTGGATATTCTAGAAGTATTGCGATTTTAACACTGAATTGTTACATTAACTCACACGTATAAAAAAAATGTAAAACTTAATTTTAAAAAATATTTTACATCTCAGAATGAGCCATCCTACAATGGGAAGAAGACTGATGTGAAGTTAGAAATTATTAATAAGATTTTAAAACTGGTGTTGGTTTCTCTGTAATATATTCATTTTTAGACACAGGACTGCCTTAAATTTCTTTTTGTTTCTAAAGCACATGTAAAATATCTCTTGTTTTCAGATATTTGTTTATTTCTATAATGGGAAGAACGGTAACGGCGAGAATTAGATGTGAATCTGTGAAAAAACGACGGAAGAGATGAATAGGACATGAGTATAAGAGGTATAAGGTGTGCAAAACCTATCTGGTAAGGTTAGATTTATGGAAACAAACACAAGGAAGGAAAACAAAAGGAAAGTATCGCACAAACTAGAAAGGAGTTTAGAGAAATAAACAATTGCGAATGGAAGCGAGATAAACGTCGGAAAAAAGATGATGAAATGGAGAGCAAGAAATTAACGATGTCAACGAAATTTTTGTAGAAACCTCAATTTTTTTTAAATTTTGATCTTCGTTTTTAGATCAAATTTCGGTTGCGTTTAATTTTTGTGCTAAAAATGTTTACCCAGTTTGAACTTATTTGTGTTATTTCTAATGCCGACGGTTCGAAGAAAAGGTTGTAAAAGTTGACCCTTGTTGACGTCATGACGAAAAAATCAAAGCAGGTAAACAACGTGTTGATTAATCTACGGATCGGTAAGATGTAGTTTTCATTCTCAAATTAATAACAATTTCCTATTCATTTAAACACACTTCTAGGTTATCCAAAGTTGTATTTCGCTAGTTACTGTC
Source organism: Ecitoglossa quadriceps (assembly GCA_027574925.1). Lineage (NCBI taxonomy): Eukaryota > Metazoa > Arthropoda > Insecta > Coleoptera > Staphylinidae > Ecitoglossa > Ecitoglossa quadriceps. Next base: position 12,826 of record JAODGC010049443.1, on the reverse strand, counting down.
ACACCACCAATTCGCATGAAATTTATACATGTTACGTAATTTTGGAAAGGCATGGTCGTTTTAAACAGAAAAAGTTTCGGCTGAACCAAAACCATTGCAAGCTACTGCAAGTTATGAAATATGACCTAGAGTATTATGCAATAATACTTGTGTGATTAGTATTGCCAAGTCAGAGATAAGGTTCATATTATTGCAAAATATTGCTTCTCTGGTATTGCGCTTGCTCAACGCAGCTTAATTATTAATGATATACCACAACTCATCTAATCCCATTACATTTGATTCAGGATTTCAGGTTCTGTAAACTTTGTCTCACATACTGCGAGTTATTTCAAGGTTCGATGGAGCTGCGCAATTTTCATCGTACACTACGCAGTACCACACCGATGCCGTTTTAAAACATTCGCATTACCTCATCGCCTGGTTGGATTCCTTCCTTTGGAATTTAAAAGAACCCAGGTTTGTTCTCTAAACTAAAAATATCTAATGCATAAACTTGTATGAAACTTCCAAATAAATATTCATAATTTTAGTTATAAGCACTGGACGTATGCTGTTGTTTGTTAATCTTGTAGTTCAAAGTTAACATATATTTTAGGTTATAAATACTCCGCTTCAAAGCATATATTATTTATAATATCGTATTGGTAATAAATTTGTACACATGGAAGAGTCAGGTTACATGCCATACCCAAAAGGTTTCTCAACCCGGGCTATTCACGCAGGTCAAGAGCCAGAGAAATGGGATTCTATGGCAGTTGTACCTCCAATTGTATTGTCAACCACCTTCAAACAATACTCTCCCGCTAATTTTAAGGTGACAAATACTTGTCAGTATTCTTTTACATCATAAAAAATAGTACTGTTATTGCTATTCAGATGTATGAATATGGAAGGAGTGGAAACCCATCCAGGAATACATTGGAAGAGTGTATGGCATCAATTGAAAGTGCTAAGCATGCCATTTGCTTCTCATCAGGATTGGCAGCAAGCAACACATTAATGGGTATATTTCAATCTGGTGATCATATTATCAGTGGTGATGATGTTTATGGTGGGACATATAGGTTGTTTACTAAAGTCTGCTCTAAATTTGGATTAGAGTATTCCTTTGTGGATACCACTAATGTTGCCAATATTGAAGCAGTAATTAAACCAAATACTAAGGTAAACTTTAAATATTCAATATATTCTTAACGTTGTATTTCACATTTGGTATATTCCAGTTAATTTGGTTGGAAAGTCCAACAAATCCATGCCTTAACATTAATGATATTCGCGCTATAGCTGCTATTGCCAAATCGCATAACATTATTCTGGCCGTCGATAATACATTCCTTACCCCATACTTACAACGCCCATTGGAATTAGGTGCTGATTTGTCAGTTTATTCGCTTACTAAGTACATGAACGGCCATTCAGACGTAGTCATGGGTGCGATTGTAGCTAATCGCGACGACCTCCACGAAAGAATTCGATTTCTGCAAAATTCAATGGGAGCTATTCCGTCACCTTTTGATTGTTCAATGATTACCAGAAGTCTGAAAACATTGGCAATTCGCATGCGCCAGCACTGCGAAAACTCCTTAGCTGTCGCTAAATTTTTAGAATCACATAAAAACGTAGAGAAAGTGCTGCATCCTGGTTTGCCTAGTCATCCACAACACGAAATCTTCAAGAAACAAACTTCAGGCAGCAGTGGAATGGTAACATTTTATCTAAAGGGAGATGCCAAGAAATTCCTTAGTGCCTTGAAGGTTTTTACTTTGGCTGAGAGTCTGGGAGGATACGAAAGTTTAGCTGAATTGCCGTAAGCCTTCGGTTTATTTTTAATTAAAATTTAAACTGATGCATCTATATTTATTTTTAGGGCTTTAATGACGCATGCTTCGATTCCACCAGAGCAACGCAAGCTTCTAAATATTACTGATAATTTAATACGTCTTTCAGTTGGTTTAGAAGATGTAGAAGACCTGATTGATGATTTGAATCAAGCATTTGGTCAGCTTTAAGGTTTTCTGCATAAATTCCAGATCGGGGGGGAACAATAACAATACAAAGCCAGAATGTATTCGCCAATAAATATATTAAATAAATAACGAAAGTGCATTAAACTTCAGGGAATATCTACTTCTTGAATAAGGCAGAATAATGCATACATATCTTTTTCAGACCGGTAATGATGGCATCGCATGTCATTTTATTAATACCGGAACACTTTGCTAAGTGCATTTGTACACTATAAATAAACTGAAACGAAAATAAATTTGTTATTATAACCATTTAAGCAAACTGAAACTAGTTTACCTTATCTAAGTATGTTATACTATTATCCTGAAAGTATAGCTTCCCGAAATCCACCCGACTTTTGGTGCCTTCTTCAATATCACTGCAATCATCTTCAATGACTTGTTTCGCTCTCTCCAGTAATTCGGAAACAACCAAGCTTTCCGCAGTTAATTCCACCTTAAATTTATATGGTAGCAATGCATTCGTCTCTGTTTCTTCCTTAATGTCAGTAATTTTACTTTGCTGGCATGGTAAATTAGAAATCTTTTTAACCAACATGCATCTATAAGGGGATGCAATTAATGCTCCATTTGAACTGAATGGAGATAAAATAAATCCAATGCAAGGTACTTTATTTCCCATCCATTGCTGAACATTCAACTGTGTCTCTATATCTTGATGAGAAGGCTCTGGTGCAAATGTGGGATGAGAATGATACCAACCCAAAATATCTAAATGTTCGTTATATAAGGTATCTGCCGCCTTTGCCTGCGATATTGGGCACATGTCGCAGTGTGTCAAGGAAGAAGCAATATTTTTGCATGGGATATAACGATTTATTATGAGTTTATTTACTCTTGAAGACCAACAACCACCAATAAGACCCATTACTTCTGAGTGATGCATGTGTGCGTGCAGATCCATTACAATTAGTGTTGATAAATCCAAACTGATGGAATACTTTTGCTGCAAGAAAAAAGGTTTACCTTTCAAATCATTCATAATAAATTCAACCTACGGGATACTCCTCTGTAAATGGACGACAATAGACCAAGCGTATTGATTGCTTCCTAAGATATAAACGCTGTTTTACTGTTGGTTCTTCATTGACAACAGTTGTATTAATTATTTCACCTTTTTCATTATGTGTAAGAGTGTAACCACCTTCGCCATCCTGAGATATTAGCCAGCAATTTGAAATAATGAATTAATTATATCACATTAATCATATCATACTCACATTAATATATTTCTTTTTAATTCGCTGCCTAGGCAAACTTTCTGTTTTTATGAAGATGTTCTTTTCCTTTGCATTTGTTATAGTAGCCGCAGCAAGGTCCAATAAAGGTCGAGAATAAACGGTATGTTCGCAGCCAAAGTTAATGGCTCCAATTTGCTCTAGGTATGAGTGGATTCTACCAACTAAATTAACATCACCACCCTGCTTTAGTCCGGTTCGAATACTCGTCTTTCTTACGTATTTTGGCTTTGCGTATTTCCATGCGTCCAAAATATGGTTTCGAATCTTCAAATTACCATCATACAAAAATGCACAACCTGCTACAACAATAAACTTACATGTAAGTATCTCTCTGGCGTTTTAGTGGGCCTATTTTCAAAAAACTCGTAGAAAATAAACTTTTCCACATCATTTATATTTCCTTGTGAAAGAAAAACTTCGGCTGAAGGCTCTTCCAATGAAAGAAGTTCTTTAACAACAAGTTCAGGTAAATCTTCAAGTTTTGGGCCGCGTTTTGGGAGTACTTTTGAGGTAGTCTCAATCTTATCATCAGTAAAATCCTTTTTATTGATACTAGCTGAGGGTGGTATGCTTGATGGTTTATTAATATTTGATTGGTGATTTGTTGAAGAACATTCAACTCCTCTAGAATTCTGTGTAGTACTTATTTTGTCATTATTATGGTCATCATCAACCTCAATGTCAACATCTGAGTCACTCTCAGTGCTATCATCCTTGATAATTTTGATTACCTCTTCCCCATCACATACTGGGACACTAAGGCCTTTTCCAGTAATTATTCTAAAATTCATTTTTGCCCCTATGGTATTTCCATCTACAATATTTGTAGTTTCCTTCTTGTTCACATGAGGTTGTACTTTTCTAGTGTTCTGGTTTGACACACTCAATGTTTTTTTGGTTGATAACTTGTTTAAAATATTTTGAGGGTTGCTTTTTTTTTTGGATTTAACTACTTTTTCATTTTTCTTCATACCCATTTGTAATTTTCTTTTAAATTTAACTTTTGGACTGACTCCTTTTATTTTACTAGAATTATTTGTTCTTGAAATAGGTTCTTTCCTATAATTGTGGTAGTTTAATTTCAATAAACTTTTTCCACTAGGCACACCTTTATAATTCATACCATTGGGAGAATAGATATTTTCTGTTTTAGATGAATGTTTGAGTTTTTGAACAATTGTTTTGCCAGTAGACACAGAATCAATCACCTCTTCAATACTTGCTGGGATCTCATATTCTTGGAGTACATTTGATGCAGTAATCACAGTTTTCTCCACACAATTATCAAATAGTATATCATCATTCAATGATGCATTTGATAAATGCACATCAGAATAGAAATTCTTCAGAAAATACTTTACTTCTGCTGGTGTTCTAGAACCAATAAATTGAGACAAGTTCAAATTGGATTTTCCAAATATTTCAATGCCTCTATTTAATAAATCTTTTTCTTTCTCAGTCCAACCACTCTCATCATTAATGGAATTCTGTTGAGGTAGAGTAGATGCCTCATTTTGTGGATCAAAATCTGTTACATCTGGATCTCGAGTATCATACCATAATGCTGGGTTAGTGCTTGGTTTGTCAAGCAACCATTGAGGGTGTATTGTGTAGTCACAGTTAAGAAGATCAGAATTTTGACAAACAAGAGGAGTACCATCCAAACTGCAATATTAAATAAGCCATCTTTAAAACAAGGATTACATGAGCCCTATTTACTGATACAAGAATCAATTAAAATTTACTTACGAATCACTTTTATTAATCAAGTCAAAACCACAATCACCAAGCACATCAACTTCATCCTCCTCAGCCATTATTCAGGCAAGTAAATTATTTGAACACTTTGAGTTTTAAATTAATCTGAAAGAATTGTTGAGAAATGAAAATAACATGATGTATATCGTGTGATACGATATATGCCAACCTAGAAATACGCAAAGCTCCGAACAATAAGTATGGGTAACAATATATATATCTCGTATACCATGCCAAGCGTACAGGACTCAAATGCTAAATACGAGGAGGTCCCACTCTACCTGATTTGGCAGATTTTAAATCTAGTTACAACCGATACCACGTATGTTACTAGAAACAACTAGAGCTAGAGGAGTTAGAGAATGATTGACATTGTTGTGGTACCACTGAATCGAACATGTTTGAACGTTCGCAAGCTAAATTGTGTTTAATATACCTGCAAATTATTTAACAATGATATCTTGGTGCAAAATAAATGGTGGTGTTCAAAACAATTCACATTATGTGCCGCTAGAAGATTTAGTTGTATGTTGATATTATACTTTAAACAATAATTAAAATAATATTTTATATATTTTTTCTTAGTGGTTGTATAGGCAAGGTGACATCGGTTGCGACTACATTTCGACGGATTCGACAGAATAGATCGAGAAGACTCGTCCACTTCCTCAATTGCGACCATAGTATTACTTGTCTATGGCTGAACCACAGCGTTAAACCGAACATGTGAAGTGGCCGGAAGCACAAGATGATGCTGAAGCTTTGAGCTGAGGTAAACAAGGCACATGCAATTGGTAAAGTAGTGAAGTATTACAATATTGGCAAAAGTTATATGAAATTTTGGTTGCCTCTGATAGAACAAGCTTTCGTCACTTAATTCAGTTTTAAGTTGTTCTTTTCAACATCGTCTTATAAAATTCATACGCCTGCGGCTTTCGTACAGAAACGATATAATCTTAAAGATATCATGTCATTGATGATATTACCATTTAGTATTTAAACAACAAGTATATAAAAAAGTGGTTTTGATTATTACCATTTTTATTGTCGGCATTGAATAAGAACTCACATGTAAGGCATATGTTTTCTGAATGTTTTGGATGTTCTGATATCGATACGTAAAACTTTCTCTCGACCGCACTTCCTCTAGAGTTTAGTGGCGTGCAGCGCACGAAAATTTCACTTTCCGACTTTCGAATGATGCATCGAACAGCTCAGATATCATGCAAATATCACGTATAAAGTGGAATACTTTGTGTGTTGCTAACAAAAGTATCTTAAACTAACCTGGACTTCATTCAAGACGCTCTTCTATGCCAAATAATAATTAGCATAAGTAATTATTACACTGCAGCAGCAATAGCAAAGCAAATATTCTGGAGATGCGGGTTTCATTCCAGGTGAGAGGATATCTAATATAATTGATCAATTCTTACAGAAATCAATCCCTATAACTGTCAAACATCTTGGTAATTGATACCGTTTTGAAATAAATGTTATCAGACGTTTATTGTTGTGTGTAAAAAATCATTCAAGTTAGACTAGCTTTGAATAGGAAGATTTTTAAAAATCAACTTGTTTAATGGGGGTAATTCACTGTAAGGCAACCTGAAGGCGGAAATGATACGTTTTTGTGGTAGGGTAAAAATACGCAATTATTTCCTCATTGGGATTTACGGGAGAGTCGCTGTGGTCAAGCAGCAAAGCGCTAGAAAGCAAATGCATGTTTAGCCTTCAACTTGTCCTACATTAATCATTGAATAGCTTTTAAGTTGAATTATAGGTACACCAAAATGGTTTCAGTTACATATTTAAATAAACACAAAGCAATAAGAAATTGCCATTTCAGAATTTAAACCGATTCTTTATCAAACCCTATCATGCTTTATCTTTGTTACAGTTATTTGCTCTGCAACCTGATTCAGATCAAATTCAAGACATTAAAGAATAAATAGGTAGAGGTGTTTAAAGAAAGCCGAAGCAAAGAAGAAACAGAAGAACGATTAGTTAACGGTTAGTAATAGCCAGCACTGAAAGGTAACAATAGCATTGTGTGATTGCGGTAGTATATAGAATTGGTCTAGATAGTATCATTTTTTTTTGTTAGAACTGATATAGGTGAGTATCAGTAGCTTTTTTATTCTCCACTCGTATAAACAGTATTTTCCTATTATTATTTGCCAATAAAGTAGCAAAATAATTTAATTAGAGTTTGTACTACTATTTATTCCTTGTCTTATTGTTTTCTTAAATTTCCCACTTTTCTTAGTCAATTTCAGTAGAATATTATACATATAATTTCACGTTTACATTTGCTGCTGCTTCTCAGTATGTTAGTAAGGTTTGGTATTGTTAGTGTTGTTCCGATTCCCAGAGAGTTATATATTTTTTTCTATCTTAATTTGAGTGCTTCTTGCAATACAGTGCAACACAGTATCGGAAAATTTTCACACCTACATCTAAGGTGTGAAATTTATCAATTTCATACATTCTAAGAATTAATTTGCATTCAACTGATGCTGAAATTATTCAACATACGAAGAAAATGTCATTGTAAAATATACCTAAAGTATTGGACACATTACAAGTAGAAGTGTTAACAATATAATACAAATTTAATGCAAACGTAGTGTAGTACTGAATCACCAGCAATTAATAAAGTGTATGTTCTTGGGACACGGCTTTGAAACCTGCTGAGAATTTATCTATTAATATATTCTCACAGTATCCAGTTCTAATTAATGTTGGTGTAGTATATAAAGAACCACAATAAAATTCTATCCGACACATCGAGGTAAAAAAAAGTGAATGTTGGGAATACTAAATAATGCAAACTTTAAGAAATTACTTCTAGATTAGAATTCAACATGTCCAATACAACAATTAATGATTTAGGGAAATTTGCCAAGTAATTTTATTTCTCTTTGTATTCACAATGAAATGTTTACAACATATTCTACGCAATATTATTATTTTAACAAGTCTAATAAATTTAAATGGGTTTACCATATATAATGGAGATAAGTTTAAGATACAAAATGCTCTTGGAGATTTGATTGATACGAGACGCATACCCCATTTGTGTTGGTTCAATTGTTTGTGTTATTATTATTGACTTAAACTGCATTCTCAATCAAAAGAGTTCTTGTACAATTTTTTGTATTTTATTAATTCAAGGTACTTTTTAGAGCGTCGTAGCCCAACTCGTATGGTCGCTGTGTACGACGCAAGGGTCCTGGGTTTTCGATTCCCAGTGTGTTCAAAAATCACTACTCGCTCCGGCAGTGATACAAACGACTTTGACTGTCGAGAAGTGTTCCTCGCCCATGGGTGAGGCTCGCAACCTACCCGTGGGGGTTATCTTGAATATACGCAAAGTTACCCCAAATAATATCGGGAAAAAGAATACAGGCCGTAGGCCTTTCCGCAGGCAGCGAGGCGGTAAAATGGAAGAAGAATACTTTTTTTTAGAAATATTGGACATCCAATCAATATTCTTCAAATTTAAGTGGGCTAAATTTTAACCTATGTAGTATACTACATAGTATTTAACTATGTAGTATACTTAAGTTAGGTTAAGTACTTAATGCAGAGAAGTGTTATGATTTTCCTTATGTTTTCACATTTTGGTTGTAAATAATGAAGATAATATTTTATAAGTACTGTGTTAGTATTAAAATTACCAATATTTTAAGTATGATTATTAAATTCAATCAAGTTTCTGTTTATTCCATAATTGTTAGCGAATTCATTGTTAACACTGTGAGAAGTAGTTTTGAATGGAAAAAAGCAAACGAAAGCAGGCAAGGTTGTGCATAACAAGCACAGCAAACAAAGAATCAAGCAAAGTATGCAATAGTGAATATACTAATTTTTCTACTGACCTACTAACTTTTATTCTCAAGCCTGCTTAAAATATTTAGCACTTTTTCTTGTGGGAATAATTTTGATTATTGTGATGGTTTACAGCGAAAGATAAATATCAATTGGCTTTTGTTAGCATTTTCCATAAGTTTCTCATGACGAATCAGTCTTGAAATAAAATGTGCTCAGCTTGTGGAAAATGAGTGTATCTGCTAGTCCAGACTGTCAAAGACGGTTAAAAAATAGCAAAGAGAGAGTCTTACTTTATTAGTAACTTAGTTGATATTTGTAAGCATTCTAAGCATTCTGCACTCAGTCGGTAGTGCTAAACCACTACTGTTACTGCTGCAGCCCACCACAAAACTCTACGAGGCGTTCAAACATATGCTGTTTGCTACACCAGCTTTATTGTGATGGGACTGGGTATTTAAATAAGCTTGTTTACGGCTTCACCATCAGCTAAGAGTTGAGCTTTAAGAAACGAGGTCAGAGAGTCAGACCGCGCACCAGACCTCTCTTGCGCGCTGG
>JAODGC010049421.1:0-14025 GCA_027574925.1 Ecitoglossa quadriceps | reverse complement strand
CAAAAAAATTCCAAACGTAATTTTACAAGGACAAATGTTTTTCAAATTCCGTAAAATTTCGTACATATTTTGAACAAATTTTTTTTTTTAAATTTAGTAAATGGCGGTGTTTTAAACTAGTTATGTTTATATCTTATATGTATGTTGAAGTGGAAGTGGGCATTCAAAAAAAAATGATTTTATTTATCCGGGAAGGCCGTGGAGGGCAAGCAAAAGGTAATTAATTAGTGTCCTACTCGCGCACTGTCCATCGTTGCTGTTGCTGTGTAATGCCCCATGGAGCATGACGGCGGAAGGCGGCGTTATCCCATCAAATAAATCGGGCAGCGGCAAATAATTGGGTTGCGTAACTCTAGCCGTATGTCAAGATACATGAGTACCTAGCTATGACCTGACAGCCCAATATCATAAACGAAATTAAGCGAAATGTATTAAACAATTGTTGTAGGTTTTGTAACTATAAGATATGTAAATAGAATTATCTTGTCCGTTACCAAACGTGAGGTGTTGATGCGACGCGCGTAGGCTGCGGTCTGAGCGCCGTTGAGCGTATGCGCTGTTTTTAACGCAGTGTAGGTGGTGGGGATGGTGGAGGATGCAGTTGCGCGTGGAGTTACCGTGGAGTTCGATACAGCTACTGCTCCACTTGCACTACTTTGTGAATATTTGTATAGGTTGATGTATTTGATAATAATTATAACAATAAAACGAAACTGAGATAGTGAGATTAATTTGAGTTACTTAATTTTTTTTTGATTTTATTTAATTCTTAAAAAAAAATTGTGATGACATATAAAATACCTGTAAAAACTTGTCGAAATTTCACCTAAGAATATCCGCATACAATTCTATACTGGCTCAAATCTTATAAATGTACATTAACTGAATCTAAACAATTCAATATACTCTATTGATTAGTGTTCAACTCTGATTGATTTGTGTTTGACGCACAACATACACCCGGATTGCCTTGAATGTACAGCATAGCGATACAAATTGATTGTTTGATGATTAATTGTACAATACGCACTAATCAAGTAGATTACATTGATCGAAGGCTTATGCTGAAAGCTCGTATGCAAGTGGTTTGTTAGTGGGTTATTACTAAGTTAACTGAATATGCAATGTATGCGCTTGGAGCTAAGATAGCAGCACGATTAGTAATTAAAATCAATAAAAAACTATGCAGCGGACGCTAAAAGTAGGTTGACAAAGTTTGCATAGTTTAAGGTAATTTTTAATTTATGCACTTAATTTTAATTGAATCGAAGAAAAACTGCAAGTGTTAAAAAAATTTTGTAAGATAAAGTTTATAATTGTTTTCAAAAAATAATTTAATATAAAAATTAAATTTAAAACTATTTTCATATTTATAAAAAAAAATGATTAACCGTCTCGACGGCACAAATGGCATTGCACTCACTTGTGAGGCGGCAGATTGTGGGTCCAACCTCATCCAACCTCTGTTAGAAGTGTTGCAGTTACAACCAAAAGGTCCAAATAGTGATTTAATCTTATCTAAACTAACAGCAAACTTAAACTAAACATTAAGTCCTGATAATATTAGAGTTCAATTTGATAAACAAATGAATAAAACATTATTCTAATTTGAAGTTAAACAGTACACAAGATAATAAAAATTAAATGTTTTTTATAATAATAATAATAGTAATTGTGGCTAATTTTTTAATTATAAATATAAAGCAATGTTGACCGGCACTTCCACCAACAACTTTCTTTGGTCTAAATGCTTTAAACATACGTTTTATGTTTATTTATTATAATTAATATTTTATATTAATTAAAATTATATTTTTTAAATTATTTGTGGAAGTGAAAAAATGAATTAAAAATCTTGAACATTATTATCAATTGAAGAAAACTACTAAAACTTATTTATCTTAGATTCATATTGTAGCTTAAATTTTTAATATAAATAATTAATTGTTTAAACATTGTTTATTTGTCAATTAAAAAAAAATTAATTTATTACGATGAAATTTTTGCTAAAATTACATTCTAATTCCATATATTTTTTTTGAATAAAATTTAGTTTTTTCATTTAATTTTTTTTTTATTTCTGTTGTTCTTGTTTTTTTCACTTGAAATTAAATGTCGTTTTAATTAAATCAAATGATATTACTTAACAAAAACAAATGTTTTTATCCAATTCAAGAAACTTTTTACAATCGTCATCAAACTACATTCCAGCATTTATTTTTCTATGTCTTTCTCTTTATCTTTATTTCAATGTCTGTTATACAAGTTGCAACTGCAAGACAATAAAGAAATTTGCATCATATTCCTCATTTTCCTAACTAGTACAAAGTTGCAGGTAGAATATGTTCTTGATTTTATTAGTTACAAACTAAGATGAGATGTTGCTTTATCTTGTTTGTTTCAAAAGAGAGTCATTAAAACTTTTTATCTTGTAACTTTGTGCATATTTTGTAACACCAAACACGTGTATGATATTCACTACATGATATATTTGCTATTGTCAGAAAATAATCGTAACGTAAAAAGCAGCATTTTGCATTAATTACAAAGCAGATATACTAAAACGTAAATTTCTAATAATTACTGTTTGGTCGAGGAAAGTTTGAAAATTGGTAGAATTAAGGTGAAATTATAGAGTATGGGAAATAGTAGCGTGCAGTGCATAAATGTTGGCACGCGCAGATTGCAGGTAATAATTTTTTATTCGCTTCACTATTTTTTGCTGGCTGCCAATTTAGCGACACACGCTTACGGCGTACAACCATTATTTGAACGTGAATCAATAATTCACTTTGGGTCGACATGTTAGCTTCAACGCGAATAGAAGACCGGGAATAATACTGTAAATGCATTTTCAACAATAGTGAGCTGCATTTTTGCACCGGAAATTTTATTAAAGTGGTACTGAGTGCTTGATATACTTGAAATTGCTATATGGAAAAAAAAAAAGAAAAAATTTCAACACTAATATTGTTGTTGATATTATCATGCAAAGAAGTATAATAAACCAATCAAGATGTTTTAAATTGTTTAAGTAAGATGTTGGAATATTACTATTAATTACTTTAATTATTATAATTACTATAATTAATAATATTAAAGTGCTGCCAGTAACATTAATAATTTATTCTTTAGTAATGATAAAAAAATAAATCACATTCAAAGGTATTAGCATATTTGTAAAATACTGATTTCAGTAAATGGTGGCAGTTGCCGGGTACCATGCAATATTTCAGTCACAGCTTAATCTTCAACAAAAGATTTGATAATTAATAAACAACATAAGATATTGTATCTATGTAAAAATGATTGCAAATTATGTTTAACAAAGAATCATTGCATTTTATACAATATATAAGAAATAAATTATTTATATGCTAAATTACAAAATAAATTTTTGGGTCTTCTAAAAACAAATGTTTGATGGATTAAATTGGTTTGATGTTTAAATAATATTGATAATTAAAATAAATTTTTTGATGTGCAATTAACAACACAAATGGCTAAGTAATTTAGAATATAATACGTTTTAGTTTTTAACCTTGTGATTAAAAACAATAAACTTATTTTTTCTCTTCTAAATAAAACAATGGGTTTTTTAATATTACTAATAAAAAACAACATTCAGAATTGAATTAAAATTTATAAATTGGGAGTTTAGTAAATGGTGGCAGTTGTGGGCATCATAAAATAAATTTTATACCAACAAAATTCCGAAATTTTTTTCTACTTTGCTTTATATACTACATAATTAAAATATATGCTAAATCATAAAAAGTATTGTGGTAGTATAAAATAAAAATATTCAACACAAGAAACTTGTTTTGTTAATGCAAATTATTGCTAAATGTAATAAATATTTAAAGTATAAAATTAATATTTATTGAAACGTACATTTTTTATTACTTTGTGTTTAATTTGTAAGTTTATAAATAAAATTACTAATGTTATAACTAGCTTAGTATAATAATTGATTTTACAATTTCAACAAATTGCTTTATTTTATTATATTTATCAAATACATAAAAATATATAAATTGTTTTTAAATAATTAAATTTGGATTTTGTTACATCATGCATTTTAAATTAATTACTCAAATTATATTTACTACAAGCTTAGAACTATGAATACAAAAAAAAACCCAAAAATCAAACTAAATACCCAATAGCATGCTTTCTACAATTCAAAGATAAATATCTAAACACTGCATACAAACTTTGTTTTACTTTCTAATAACAATCATTAAATTTAAACTGCAAGTCTAGATTTATCAATTAATCGTTTTCTCAAAGTTCGGTTCACTGTCCTTTGTGCATTCACCAGTTTTACAATCATTTCCACGTTTTTCCAAGCAAACATATTTTTCCATTGCACTTAATTCGTTATCGACGCAACGCAAAATAGCACTTTGATATATTTGTTTTATCGCAAGTAAAGTTAGCAGTGGAACGCGTATTCAAACAAATTATTTTGCGTGATAAGTGAGATAATGATTTTTGTCGAGATAAAATTGGTGCATATATCAAATTCCAAATTGTAAGCACGTGCATACTAATAGGGTGATAACAATCGATTGAGTTTCTTATCGTATCTCTGATCACAATAAATCACACTGCAAGAGCGTTCATAGCGTTCATAGAGTGGAGGCGCCGGGTACAATGCAAAAAATAAACCAAGAAAAAACAACAAAAACAAATATTCACAAACACTTGCATATCTTAAATAAAGCTACACAAAGGCATATAGGAAAAAACATTGAATTATATTGATGTCATATTACTTCAAGTAAAGTTTTTTTTTTAGGTCAACTGAAAATAATGTTTTTTTTTTCTGCAAACGTCAACATTCTGACTTAATAATAACCTAGTAAATTCCAAACGTATGCAGTTTTTTTTCTGCTACTTCCAACGAGTGGTCATGGCGGCCAATCACATTGGGATCAGTCGTGAATCCGGTGTGGCGGCACGATAACGCAGGCAAATCCATCGAGTACTACAAATTTGCAATGCGGGTGTAATTAATTCGACTTTGTTATCGCGTCCGCTTGCGTGTTGCCGACGCACTGATAAACGTGCGTTTGTGGTGCTTGGAATAATTGTTATTGTTTCCATGACAAAATAAACGAGGCGTATCAATGCATACAATTATTGTCCATTGTATGCACTGGGCTAGGGATTGAATAAAACCTAACTAAAATTAAAATCATATTACAACTCATTTATTAGTTTAATGTTTTAGTATATACAAAATTTAAAAAATACAATCATCAATCAATTTTCATAGAAATCTGCAATTTTATTGCATTGATTTCAGCAACATTTTATTCACTTTGTCTTAAAAAATTTATTATTAATTGTTTAAAACAAGATTATTTATTTATTACAGATTAATTTATATAATAAATCATATAAAGGAATAGATTAAAATAATAGATAAAAATAAAATACTTTGTAATAAGTACATGGTGGCAGTTGCCAGGTACTATTGTAGTTATAGGTCAACGCATATTAAAAGTTGAACAAACAAAAATTAATTTCTGCGTTTTTTGACATACGGATTAATTAAAATTTATAATGTAGATATATTTTTAAAAATGCAGCTATAATAATTAGTAATTTTTGTTTGTAGAAATTAATTAAAAAGAAATTAATATTATTTAATTTATTTATTTGGTCAATATAATAGCAAATATCAAGATTTTTAAAAATTTTGAAAGTTAATTTATGCTTATTTGTTATAAATTAATTTATGTAATAAGTTTTTTGGTGAACTACATAAAGAAAATAGATTAAAATATTAAAAACATTGTAATTTGTAAATGGTGGCAGTTGCCAGGTACTATTGTAGTTATAGGTCAACGCATATTAAAAGTTGGACAAACAAAAATTAATTTCTGCGTTTTTTGACATATGGATTAATTAAAATTTATAATGTAGATATATTTTTAAAAATGCAGCTATAAAATTCAGTAATTTTTGTTCACAGAAATTAATTAAAAAGAAATTAATATTATTTAATTTATTTATTTGATCAATATAATAGCAAATATCAAGATTTTTAAAAATTTTGAAAGTTAATTGCAACTCCATACAAAAAACATAATAATTTCAATACATAACAATAAAGCACAAATCAGCAATGTTTAATGCATAATACGTTTGGACTATAATTATTATAGTTTAACTTCCTAATTTATGTTTATTTATTATTAATTAATTTATTTAATAAGTTTTTTTAGTGAACCACATAAAGAAAATAGATTAAAATATTAAAAACATTGTTATCTGTAAATGGTGGCAGTTGCCAGGTACTATTGTAGTTATAGGTCAACGTATAATAAGAAACTGGAGAACTCATAAACTAAAGCTTTTATTTGAATTTCCTAGAATGCGAAAATTGATTGATTAAGATTTAGGGTAAAAAACAAGTTAAAAATTTATTACATATATTAAAGCAATATAATAACTAGTGGAAATCTAAAGTCAAAACTTTAAAATTGTATTGCAACTTTATATATAAAATAAAATTGTATGAATAAATAATACAAAGCACATGGTAATAAATAAATAAATTAATATACATAATTGAATTACTATCTCATACAAAAATACGAATGACTACTTCAATTTCCCGCGGGCGATGAAAATCCCAAGAAACCAGCTTTTAAAATAAATTATCTTCACTGTTACATGTTACACAATTTCTAGTCTTCTTTACAACTGCAGCAAATATAGAGTCCTAGTATACAATGGTATCCTATATGTTTTTTTTTTGCAATACATTTTTTTCCTTATAACAACAATTTTCTACTTTTATTCATTTCCACATAGTTACGAGTGACGGTTGTATAAACGGTAGTAATTTAAATTATTTACGAATTTTATTTACCGCTCATTTTTTACTCAATTTATCAACATTTGGTTGTATCAACTCTGGGAGGAATTTGTATTTCTAACAAATTAAAACAGCAGGATACACTTTGTAGCACCAATTGTTTCTTCTTTTTTTAATAATATTAAAACCAAAACATTGAGTGTCCGTGACACTGATTAAGATCTGCATCAAATAAAATCCAATGAATTACTGTCTAAAACTGGATAAAACAAGATGTTGCATTTGAAGTCATCTAATCAATGTTTTTCAATCCAAAACTTTGTGTTATGCTTAAAATCAAAGCAAAATCAATTTATTTGATTGCATCAAGTTGAAAAAAGTTTTAAATATTTTATGTCTCCCTTCTATATCAAATGTTATTGATCATGTTTTTAATGTGTCTAGGAAGTATTCCCATGTTAGAATTGCAGATTTATGTAAATCTGATTGTAAAGGATAAAATGGTAAAAATTACTTCCGACAGCGTAAAACTTTAATTGGAATTGTACAAAATTCGGCTTTGCTTATTAAGAGGCGAGAGTTGAAATTGCACGCCATATTACTATGCAAAGTTTTGCACTCATCGCTTGCGAATAAATAGACACTTAAAAGTTTAAACTTTAAAGCGGAAATTAATTAGTATTTGCACATCGTATTTGACTACTATTGGTAGTAACGTAGCGATAGGTACCAGTGTTAATTAAAGTGCTTGATATAACAAAAGAAGTTAAAAATTGAGGTTAGGCAAAACAAATAATTTTTATTATTTTTGGGTTTATATCCCGGCGCATCCACCTGTGTATATTTGTTGTTTATGGAAACACAGTATCTGTGGTAAATATATTTTACTATTAAATTATCAGAGTTGAAATAACCTATTTAATTTTATTATTATTTCCAAAAGTAAACACTGAAATAATGTATAAACAGATAATTATTTATTAAACACTTTATTTTTTTCTTTGTCTTGTGATTGATTGCAACAAATTAAAATATTAACAATAATTTTAAGAAAAAATAGAAGATTTTAAATTAATTAAGTATTTTTTTTACTTTATACCCGGCGCCTTCACCATAAACTTTAACTTGATGTCAACCTATGTAATTTCTGTATAGAAAATTATAATTTGCAACAAATTCATACTATATAATTTAATTTCTTTCATTACAGGAAGGTTTTTGCATTAGCTTACTTAAATCCGTAGCAAATTTTTATGAATATAAGGGTACAGCAAGCAACAGAGAAATTCAATTTGGCCCATTTATAAAAACACGTCTGCAATGCTAATCTTGAGAACTTCTATCAAAATTGCTAGGATGTGTCATTTCTTTAAAAATAAAAATTTATAAATTAAATGGATGTAATGAAAATGGTATATTATATTTTAAACTGTGCTTAAATAATTCATTTAATTTACTTAACACAAATTATTAGAAAAATGAATCCAAACGAAACAGTATTTCTAGTGTTAAAGTTGCAGATTATGATTTCAATGAGTATATTTGCAGCATCCTTAGATTTTTAGAAGTTTTGCAGGCGTAAATTGAGGTTAAGCTGGCGTAGAAACCAAAAATGAATATGGCCTACTTCCAAACATAAATAGCGTACTCTTAATTATATTTTATATATCTTTTGATGTGCTTGTTTTAGAGTGTTTTAATTGTCATTGGTTAACTTTAAATAAATCACCAAAACAACAAAGGAATAACAAATGGCGTGATAGATTCAATGATGGTTAGGTTAATTATGGTACAAAAATTAACTTAATTATTTAACCAATAATTTAATCTTAAAAATGGTATTTGATAAGAAAAAAGTTGAGAATTTATGAAATTAATTTATCTTATAAATAAAATAATGTTTAAGAAAAACTGTTTTTAATGTTTTAAGTTAACTAAATATAAGTACTTTTAATGGGTTAAATTCAAAATTGCAAGTTGATTTTTTTTTATATTTGTGGTTTTGTTTATAATATTAATTGCTGTTAAGATAATGAAATATTATTTTTTTGTTTCAATAAAAATAGATTTTGATTTATGTAATAAAATAACGAAGGTGTTTTTTAATTAGTTTTTAAATAATTAATTCGCAAAGAAGCAAAATTATATTTGTTTAAACAAATGTACAATGGAAACTAATACTTTATGCATATAATAATATAGTAATGCGTAAGTAATATTAATATTATATAATTAACTTATTTAATCAGTGGTGTTTCATACAACAATAGAAAGTTATGGCATTAATGACATTTTCACTTAAAATTTAAAAATGTATATAAATAATTTATAACTTTATTTAAATTATTGATGCCATAATATTTCAAATTAAATTTTTTAATATATTTACATTCAAATATTTGTTTAGGTTTTAATTAAATATTGTTTTTTTTGATATCCCTGCGCATCCACCAAGAGTAATAATTGAATTACTACTGAACATTTTAAATCTATCAAATGATATTTTATTGTGTAGAAGCAATATAATGTGGTTTAATTACTAATTTAATATTTTTTTATATTTTTTGGTTTTTTACTAAAATTCCTATTTGCTAGACATTTTATTAATATTTTGGGTTAAAATTTAAAAAGTTCAGGAGTGTTTTAATTTTAAGTTAATTATTAATAGTAAATAAATTTAACAATTTTTAATTTGGGATAAAAGTTAAGTTTACTTATTTTTGAGCATATATACCGGCGCATCCACTAAAAAAAATATCAAAATATAATTCAACATTTTAGTTTTATTAAATGTTGTTTTAGTAGATAATAGAAATGCAATTTGTTTTCATTAATATTTTAATATTTTTTTTGCTTATTTATTTGTTCCGGCAATTTTTTTGACATAATGGTTTTATAATGTTTTTGTTGAAAGGTTATATTTATTAATAAACAGTTACAATGTATTTTAACATATTTAATTAAATATAGAGAAATCTATAAATTTAATTATGTTTTCCTTGCAATTTTTTTTCTGTTTTTATTTTTTCTTTTCCAAATTGCAATCTTTCTTGGAATGTAATATACGCTAATCTAATATGGCTTCCGTATACTTTCCATTTTTTAAAATGCACCACAAACAGGTGCCATAAACAGCACACATGGTGGTATTGGGGTGGTTTGACCTGCGGTTTTTGTGCTTTTGTCCGCGAGATTGTAGCCTGCAAAGCCACAGGCTGTCACTGTTGCAACTTTTACGATTTTCTTTTTTCTGTTTTATTCTCATGTATTCAGACATAGTGATACTGTGCATTATTTTACAAATTTACGTAAACAATACATTAACTGTCATTGCAATAAGCTCAGCAATTATTTTTTTACTGGGCAATCCGTTGTCATGGTTTGTTTTCATATATTCACTGCTTATTTTTTTGCTAATTAGTTACTCATATTGTAATATTCTACAATATTATGTGGTTAATTATTTAGTACGTTTGTTACTATTAATAAATGGTTGTTTTGTGTAATGGTGGCAGTGCCTTTGTGCGCATCGCTTAAAATGAATAATGACGCGGTGCCACTACATCGCTTGCTATTGCTTGCCGTTGCCGCCGCTTTCAATAAGGCAATCCTTCACCATAATATACATTTATCACTGGGAATATGGCCTACAATTGAGTAATACAATGCTGGTATTATGTCATAATCGCTCATAATGCCAACAATTTCAATGCATTATTCATGTACAGCCAATTTTAAATGCAATTATGCTTTGTACTTACTGGTATAAACATTACATTTACTGATTACTTTGTTAATTATAAACAGCATAAAATTCCTTAAAGAATTTCAGTTAAATATAATAATTTGATACAAATTTGTATTGGATTGTCCAGCGCCTCCACCAAGACTCATTTATAATAGAAAAATGAATTAAACCTTACACCAATTTACACAAATCAAATAAAAATTAATATAAATAATTGTTTTATTTAGTTAATTATTTCTTTTAATGGATTTTATTAAATTTGAAATTTTGTGTAAATTGGTCAAAATTTGGTTTGACACTAGCAAATTAAAAAATTCTGGCACAAAAACTAAATGCCATATAATAATAAAAAAAATTGCGTTATATCAGGCATATTATACTTAGTCAGATAAACATATATTTATATAATTTACAATGCATATTTATTTGATATATGCGATTATATAAATGATTGCAATTTTGCAAAAACAATTTTTAAACATATTAAATATTTTTGTTATAATTTTGAAATTAAAAAACATACATAATTAATTTTTTTACTTATATTCTTAGTATTAATCAAAATATTGTTGCTAATTGTACTTATAAAACATTCACATTCAAAATTTGCATTAAACGTCAAAATCAAAATTAAAAAAAAACAATTTTTAAGCAAATTTCACAAACAACATTCTATCAAACGTATCAAATTTAATTAAAATATACAGTACAGATTTCTGATATGAAATTTATAAATAAAATAAAAATTTTAATAGTTTAAAAAAATATATAACTAAATGTCTTTAATGTAAATTTCTCTCTTTCTTAAATTTACTCGAATTATCCCAAGTTAATTAACTTAAGTACACCTGCACAATCCAGATTGATTTATTATCACCAAAAACATGAACCTAAATTAAGCTTACATTTAACAAATTCTACCTATCCTTACTTCACTAATCCTGAATAGTTACAATTACTGACATTTCCAGAGAATGCAATAGAAGCAAAAACAGTACAACACATAAATTAAATAAAACATTTACCAGTTTTAAATTATATGTTTTGTAGAACTGAAACATTCTTATCACATATTCTCTACGTGAGATTGCGTTTAGATGCATTTTTAAGTTGCATGCATTTTATGTGACTGCCATGGTCAGTTACTCTTTGTTATCACGCAGCTTCTTTCTATGGCCACCGTTAGTCAAGTCAATTGAAGAGGTAAATTTATATGACTGAAGAATGCAATTAGACGTTGTAAACTTGTATGACGTTAACACAGTTGCTAATTATGATGCGGGGTAGTATTTTTTTTAAGTGTAATAAAAAAAAGTAATTGATTTTATTAAAGAAGGAATTTTCATACTGTGTTATTCTATAGAAACTATATTATAAGACTATATTCATTTAAAAGTTTAACAGGTTTTAGGTGTTTTTATAAAATAGATTTTTTTAGTTAATTAATTAATCAAGAGTTACTGTGATTGTTAAAAATACACATCAAGCATGTAATATTTTTATATTTTGGTCAATTAATTAATGTTTTTCTTTTGTGGTTAAGGTGAAAAATTGATATATTTTTGATTGTGTCCAACTCTGTATGTTAATGGTGGATGCGCTGGGTTAAACAAGTATTTTATATTTTTTTCAAAATTTTTTTTTATAAAATATTAATGATGTGATCTAATAGATAATTATTTATGTGAATGTAATATTTAAATCCAAATTGATTTGTAACTATAAATATATCAATTTTTTTGTAATTTTATTGTATTATTTATTTTACACTTTTTGGGTATTTTAACAAAATTGGTAATTCATAGTTATTCATCAATTAATTAAAATAAGGGTTGTGTTTATTAAGTAATTCTAAATTATATCTATAGTGAGGAATATTTATAAAATTCATTTTTTTTATTTTGTCTATTGTCACCCTGTGCCATCTTTATTTTACAATTTTTTGTTAATAACACATAATACCTAAACTATATGATGCTATTTAAATGGCGTTTCAAAAATTTTTAATTCCATAAGTATAATAATATGAGGATTACGTCTGTATCTTGTTGGTGAATGCGCCGGGGTAAATTTATCATACATTTTTTTTAACTAAATATTAATAACTATACAAAAATTATCTGTAAAACTCAACTGTTTGCAATCATAAATATATTTTTTGACTGCGTTTTATGAAGTGGTTAATTAGACGTTTACCACGTTTTTACCACGCGATTTTTCCAACTATAAGCTTCACTTTTATGATGTTGCCATATATCAATACATGTTCTTTTCTGTAATAATGTCACAACTGCTTACGTATGACAGCAATAATTTCTATTCAAAACACACAAAAATGTAGTCGTAAATCCCCCTACACATCTTCACAATTTAAAGTTTTCGAATCTGAAAGTTTTAATAACAAGTCAACTATTTGCGAAGATGATGCAATGACGGAAATTGGAAACTAATACAATTTGTTATTCGATTGCATTTTCAACGTTTACATTCGAAGGAGTCGTATATCTAAAATGAACGATTGTGCATTTCTATCTGTTGGAGGAAAAGTGTAACTGAGAAGTATTGCAATGGGGTACATTGCAAGACGATCGGAAATAGTATTGTTAGAACACGCAAATACTTTCCCAACAAACTATTTTTACATGTATCTAAAATGTATTTAAAATTAAAAGTAAAAATTTTAAAAAATAACACACCGTTGTATTACATATTAATAGTATGACATTTAAACAAACTAATTTTAATGCTTTGGTCTAACATACATTTTTTGGTTTAATGCTAGCATTTCAAAAATAAACGATTAAAATGTTATACACGTTTTAATCTAGATTTGATTCAAAATAATCTAAAATTAAACAAAAATAATAATTAAAAACATGGTAAAATATTCCCAGTTGCATAGTAATGTCGGAAAATGATCATGCTATAGAATAATCACTGCATACAAGCAATAAAAACACAGATTAAATTGTTCAAATTTTGTTTCCTAATTTAAATTATCTTACATTATGTAAATATCTTATAATTTCGCGTTAATTATTTAAAATACAAAGCATAGTTTTAAAATATCCCGGCGCCTCCACTTTGAGATTTACTATAGGACTTAAAATTTATTTCGGTAGTTTTAATCTTACTTTAAAATAATTTTGTTTACTTATAATAATTATTAATTTTATTCTTTGTTTCTCTGTATACTAGCTGGAAGCTTTCATCACGTGTAGTTGGGGTGCACTGGGCCTAAATTGACACCATATTTGGCCATTTTAGTAAAAAGTGTTTGTTTAATAAAATACAAATTGTTTGCTGGCTTTAACTACAACACTCGAAACAAAATTGTTGACAGGGTTTTAAGTTGCAATTCACCAGCAGAATGCCAAGGTTTTTATTGAGGCGGTTTGATAACTTATTTAGTTTATAATATAGTAATACCTAAATAATATAT
>JAODGC010049410.1:0-17122 GCA_027574925.1 Ecitoglossa quadriceps | reverse complement strand
GATTGAATCATTCAATTGAAGGTGGTTGGCGTTAAGGAGGCGGTCTATTTCATTGAGGCGTAGTTTTCTTTGACCTCCCGCTGTCCACTCAAGAACGATGTTTAGGAAAGTGATTCTGTTAATGACCTTCCTTCGATCATGTAATACAGAGAGGAATGTGGTGTTCCCCAACAGCAGATCTACTTTCGTGGCTTGATTGATGTTCGGCTCGGCAAGACCAAAAGCAATCTCAGCCGGAATTGATGCTTTATCAAGTGGCACTAATTGGTTAGGAATTGTAGTTTTCATGTGGGGCAGCTCTCAAACTTCAATTTCCAAAGTAAATTTCGACATGCAGAAAGTTATTACGCATGTTGTTTTGTTACTGGAGTTTGTGGTTCCGCCTCCAGCCGTGTTAAACCATTGGTTGGCTCGTTGCAATAGCAGACGTAACGACTTCGCGGCGGCTCTGCATATCATATTGACATCCGAGCGGGAGTCTAGAAAAGTTCGCAAAGTGAAGGATTCATTGAATGCATATACAACTTGAACAAAGCTATTGTTGGTAAGGTAGTGTAATTTGTAACTGATGGTGTTGGCTGTTCCAGATGTAGAAACGTCTTTTGATTTGCTTGGCATACACGGCAAGGCTCAGCTTTGCAAGTTGTTGCAATTTGGTTTTGACCGTTCAACAGCCAACAGGTGTATGGCTTTTCAACGTGTGTTTACAAGAATATAATATGTTGAGTTTTTCCTACCTACATATCTTTTATTTCTCCTTGCATTTTATTTTTTTATTTTTACACTACAGATCAGCAACTAGATGTTTTCACACTAAGGAACTTGCACCCCTTTCTTCTTTGTTGGGTCTGTTACCAGCTTTTTAACCGTGACACATTATAAATCCAGATTATGGATATTTCCAAAAACAACAAATTATAAATTGTGTTAGTACCAATCTTTTCTTTGCTAGCATTTGTAGTAAAACGTAGATTTTGAAGAAAGATTTATTCAGAGATGTTTTTATTGGTTGGGTAATACAAGAAATGTCCTGTATTGATTAAAACACAGTTATATTATATTGGGTGTAAATGAATTGCGCCTGAGAAATGAACAAATTTATCACTCTTTGTGCATTTACTAGAGTTTTATTTGAAACTATTTTCACGCTGATAATTGATAATTTGGGTGCAATTGAATAAAAATCAAGGTTGCGAAGTCAAATGTCTTAAAACTGTAAAATTTAAAGTTCTGATAAAAATGCACATTTTGAAATATTTTGTGTAACACAAACAACAATGTTGCAATTCTATTTGCAGCACACTGCAGTTTGTGTTAGCAATCGGATGGGGCAAGATAGCATCATATTAATATCTTTCACATGTTACCAATGATATTAAGCTCGCCCGTCAGCTAACCGCCAATTCATTCTTTGTTCTTGTTATATGTATATATATATATATATATATATATATACAGCACGTAGTTCATTATTAATCTGCACAAACCAGTAAAGTTTTGCTATCTATCATAAATGATATAGTAGGATTGTATATATCAATAATAACAATATTAGTATAATGTCAAACTCAATTCTAATCACATTTTGTTTTATTGTGCGTTTACCTCATTGCTTTATATCTGAAAACGTCTCAAATTTCAACTGAAAATCCCCTAACCCCACTTATTATACTTATTATAACAACAATTTGTTTAATTATGCATTCTATTATAATATATATCTCTGTATATGTATATCTCTAACTGCCATTTTCCGCAACAGAAACTTCAACAAAGCAGAAAATATGGAAATGCTTTCTTGTGATCCAAGTGTTTAACGAGATACGCAAGGTTAGATCTAATGTTATTTTTTATTCTTTTCTTGTAGTTATGTGAGAGGTTGAATTAATTATAAATCTGCCGGTACTTTGATAAAGCACTTAATGTCTCCAGGTGTTTGCGGTTGTTAGCAACCAACGGTAAAGTACGCAGTATCGAAGTGAATCATGAGTGCATGGGGTCCACGGATTGAAGAATGCCTGCAGAATAAGGTGAGTGGGTAGGTGGATCATCTGCGGAGTTCCAGGAATGATTACCAGCAGTAGTGATTTAAGGTGCTCAATAGCTAAGAGGATATCTTTGTATCGTCCTGCACTAGCCAATAAACGTCGTTTATTGTTGCGTTTCACATTGACATCAAAATGAACAAGCTCTCTCCTCCAAAAGTCAGCATTAGACTTTATGTACAGTAACTTCACTTTGTTTTTTATAGTTGACAACCCTAATATTATTACATATTTTGTTAACATAATCAACAATTATGTATTCCTAATTAAATGCTACGAACAGTTCTATCTAAACACCAATCTATTTATGTTGTACTTACTATAAAGCAACTGGCATGCATCACTCCGTACGTTTCACCAACACTCGCATTGTCACCAACAGTCATCGATCCGTATTTGACCAAGTTGAGTGGCCTTAGTGCGTCCACAAAGGGCACAACTTACGTACGCAGTGCAACTTAAGTTCAACTGTTAAACGCAGTGGACTAGGGTCAATTATCTATTAAGGTACGTAATGCTTCCGAGAGTCCTCCAATGGAAGAGATTCCAAGTAATTTCTATCGATTTTCCAACAAAATTTACATCAGAGGCAAATATGTCATTAGCTACCAAATGACACGGAATATAAGGTAGAAGAAATGTTGCAAATGTGGAAATTCCATGGATTAATTACTGAATCCTACCATAATTGCTGAAACTGTTGTTTGATTTACAGATTTGAAATATGCATACTTATTGAAAGTAAATGCAGTCAATTTAGTTTCATATACATTACTCCCAGTTCTACTCAATCTCCCTATTCGATGCTAAAATAAAATAGTGGATGGATACTTACAAAAAGTTACAACCCTTTGTTAATATCCCCTTTTAAGTTAAAAAGATGCTGAAATATAATGCACTAATGCAAACATGAAGTTTACTTCAAGCACCGTGTTGGTGCCTTTTTTTTTGTCGACACAAATATATATAAAAAACTTTGAAAGTTTGCGATTGAACATATGTTGTTGTAAAGTGCTATATTGTACGAGATAAGGATTGCACATGACGAAGTAAAAAAATAAGCATGATCAAAAAACCATAAAAAACTGTCGGCGTTGGCGGCTGCTCTTAGCTGCGCATGTTCGATTTGAGAACCGAATGTGTGGCAAGTGACAAACTTTATTTAAGTAACAATATAACATACGGAGATAATGGATATCGCGTGCACTAAACCAATGCGTTAAAATGGTGATCTGAAATAACTGAGTAACTAAAGGTAGGTTTTTGCTGACAAGGACA
The DNA here is from genome assembly GCA_027574925.1 of Ecitoglossa quadriceps. Classification (NCBI taxonomy): domain Eukaryota; kingdom Metazoa; phylum Arthropoda; class Insecta; order Coleoptera; family Staphylinidae; genus Ecitoglossa; species Ecitoglossa quadriceps. The sequence goes on along the minus strand of JAODGC010049410.1, from coordinate 13,799 downwards.
AAAATGGTTGTGTGGGGATGTAAAAACGTGACTTATATATTTCTACCAGTTAGAAATCAAATAGAATCAAACAAATAAGAAGATACTTCATGTTTTATATTATTTTTATTTTTACAAGCTTGTTTTTTTTAGAATCATTTAATTCCTTTCCTTGCTTTAATTGCGTTTTTATTGTTATAGTAGAGTTCTAGATGTCATTAAAGACAATTATTTCTTAACGCGCAAACCCCGCACAACTAAATCTTAAATTTTTATACTTGGTTTTACACTATCCACAAAAAGATCATCATTTCAAAGGCAACCAAATATGGTGGGTAAATGAAGATTATGTTCCAATTTTTCAGTAATTTATAGACCAAAACATAGCAACGACGAAAATACTATTAAACAGATTTATTTGAAGTATATTGCAGAATAAATGTATTTATTTAGGTTGGTATTTTATAAATATAAAATCTCTGCTGAGAATTCAAATTTTTGCACAAGCAACATATTTGTTGCTACCTTCATTCTTCTACAGAAGCTTATTTTTGTAACAACCACCTTTATCTTTTTTTATCTTTGCATTTCCACCACATGCTTTTACGCCCAATATGTGGAACTCACGCCTGCTGTTCGAACAATACCTACTAAAACCTAACCGCCAGAATGGGAGTGTCATTAGCCTGTAGAACTATCTTTTGACATTACTTGACAGGCTGCCCTTGTCACCGTCCTATACTCTTTTCGCTTATATCGCTAATTGTCACTTTTCCTTCTCCCCTTTTTCTATTTCTTCTTTGATTTGCGAGTGTTCTTTCAATGGTTCTCATTTGCAATCATTCTTGCAATCATTGTGTTGGCCGTGATATCTTTGTCAAGGATTGCCTACACCGTTATCCGGGGAGCCTCTTATTTTGGGAATTTAAAGAAGCTGTGCTCGACGTTATACTGCCCTTCTTGGCAATACGGGCATGCTGCCCTAGCACTTCTGTCTATACCGTGTTAATAGGTTTCGAATAAACTATGACCACTTAGAAGCTGGGTATGATGAAAATTTAATTCCCAGTGTTATCTCCCAATCCATGCTTTCACTTGGGGTATCAGCTTTGGTGTCCAGGCTCCTTTGGCCTTTTCCAACAACCAGTCTCCTAGATACTATGGTATCTTTATTGCAACGACGGATTTTTTCTTTGCTGGTGTGGAAAGTCTATGATCTTTCCACAGTCTTCAGGCCTATAGACCTGTCCTGCCACCAGTTGTGCTGTTGGCGTTGAGACCGCCCTATATGCGTAACATGTGCGTAGTGCAATTAGTCTGTGCATTCGCACATATATGAGTTTATATCTTGTCAATTTAAGGGTATCACACCATATAGATGCCAAGTACAGCAGTATTGAGTTTAATACATTACTTATTTACCCTTTGCTTGGCGGTGGAGGGTACTCCCGCGTTTGGCATTAGGCTCGTAAGGTTTCTTACAGCCTTGCTACTCTTTTTAGCCGTTTCTGAGATGCGTTGCCTCATCTTCAGATCAAGGTACACACCCAAGTACTTTATTTTAATTTTTGTTGACACTAGCCAGTTTTGGACGTTTACGTCCTCTTCCAGTAGTGTGCGTCTTTCCGCCATTATTACAACTTCCGTTTGTTTGGATGCCACTTGCAGACACTGCTTTTTCAACCACGGTATAGTGGCTTCTATTAACACATTAGCCTTTATGCGCAGTTCGTCTTCTGCCCAGGCGGTAACTACTATGCCGATGTCATCCGGCATCTGTTCCACAGATGGAGTATTTCCAGTTTCAAACTTTGTGGCACGCTGCAGGATATTTTTTGTTTTACTTTCCTACCGATTTTTATATATCAGTTTTTTAGGTAGCTCTTGGTGATATTAATAAAATACGAGCTTAGATTTTTCTCTGTCATAACCTTTGTGATCTTATTCCAGCTTGGGCTGTTGATTCTGCTGCTGATCATGTTTTCCACAATTTTGCCGAAGGTATTTAGGAGGCATATTGGCTTATTTGTGGGCGCTGCGGTCGGTTTTTTTTTGCAGTTTTTTGATAAGCATTAGCCTGGTTTCCTTCCATTTTTTCGGGAAAATATTGTTCGTGACCATGTTGTTAGTATTTGTTAGGAATGCCTCCTTTTGTTCCAGGGCTATGCCTTTTACTACTTCTGGATGTTACTGGGACCTATCGCTTTCTTAACTTTGAGGCGCTCTACTGCCGCCTTTAGCTCCTCGTCTCTAAAATGTGTTGGTGGCTCTGTAACTGTGCAATTGTTTGCCGACTTCGTCGTTGCCTTTCCGGGAAATAACTGCGCGGCAATCTCCAATTGCGTGTCGTCGTCCTGACAAGTTCTTGGTTGCAGTTTACCTACCACGATTTTGTAAGCCTAACCAAAAACATTGCGTTTCAGATTATCCACAACCGCGTCTCATGCTCTCTCTTTATCTGTTTTAATGGCTTTTGTGAGTGCACATCTAGTCTACTTGTACATCACTAGCAATCAAGTTTTTTCTTTGTCAGAGGACGTTCTCTTGTTTGTTTTCGTGCAGGTAAGCACTTTTCTCTTAGTGTCCCTATTTTGGCACACCACCAGTACACTTGTGTGTTTTTTCTGTTTGGTGTTTTTTTCTTTTGGAAGGCATAATTGCAAGACTTTGTGACACATTCCGTTAGAGTTTCGACGGTTGGCGTTGCCGTCACCTTTTTTACGTCCTGTGCCAGCAACTCTTTGAAGAGCAGAATTTTGTATTCCACGTCGTTATCCGGTGAGCCATTCATTTTAGACACCTAAAGAAGGTGTGCATATCATATTGTGCTAGGTGAGGGTTTTCTCCATCAGCAGCTTTCACTATAGGATTGCTCCCATATTATTGGCAGGGCACAGAATAAGCTCTAGGACCGACCGACCGACTCTTGACCGACCCTCACAAACATGAAAGCCGTACCCGGTTGGCCACTTCTAATCGCATCTGTGATAACTAATCTAGAGGCATTTTCTCTTATTTTGTGTTGCTGTCCCCAGAGGTACAATTTTATATTGAAATCTCCGCGGATTGTTTATTTTGAGTTTTTGCAAAAGTTTTGTTAGGTTCACTAACAATGAGTACATCGACTCTTTTTTTGCTGCCAGTGTTAAGTTGCAGGAAACAAATTCCTTTGGTTTATCTTTCCATACTCGGCGTTCTACGTGCTTTGTTCTGGTACTTTGTTCTGTCCTGTAAACGCCACATCCAATGATCACCACCGCATCACGGCACGCCATCAGTCCATCGTAATCGCAACCATACAACCGTCCGCCACTTGTACACACCCAACGCGCACAACCTTCCACAGATTGTTGATCCCGACGTGATAATTTTTGGATTACACTAACTGTGTACCTAATATTAGTAATCAACATTTTCACTCCACGTATGTATCCTTCTTGTCCTTCTTGTCGCAACCGGTAGCCCGCTCGCCTGTTTACTAAAAGGTGGGAGATTCGATTCCCTCCAGCACCGAAGCGTGCTTTTGCAGGTTGTAAATCACCGGTTTCGGTTCAGGGCTTAAGCTACATTTTTTTCAATGTATTATTTCTACTACAATCAACCACACTCACGGTAAATCGCCTGTAACTTAATTTTTCTTTAAAAGTTTTTTGAATTGAAAAATATTCCTACATTGTTTAGAAGGAATGGGTACATCATAGCTACCTGGAGTACTATCAATGACGGTACCCAACTGCCAACTGGTATAGGATAGATAACATGGACAAAATATCGGTAAAACATAATATATTAATCGAATTGTGATGGAAGTATGATAATTATAGCGTTGTCTAAAATAATAGAATAAGTTCAGATGTTTATTAATTGTTCTTTCAATTGCAGATTATTTAATTCATTAGTCAAGATATAGCTTTTCAAAATAATTAGTATTATTTGAATAAAAAAAACAGCATGAATTTTCACATAGCTTCGAATTGTGTCTAATTAACTACCCTAATTACTTTGTAATACATAAGTAATTCTATTTTTCCTAGAAATGTGTATATTATTTATACATAGAAAATATGTAAACTGAAACGGGCATTGGTGGGCATTGCTTCTACCATATTTAGTTCCCGATAAATCTGCCAAATTCAATGAACATATTTCATGGAAATATTCAAAATACCTTTGGAACATCTAAAGAAGACAATACTCTACCGACCGATTTTTATTACATTGAGATTGAATTATAAAATTGTTACCTTTAAACACAGTTGATCTAGCAGTAATTAAAAAAGAGAAACAATTAAATTGGAGAAAATATCAATCAAAAATTTAAAACTTTACATTTAAAAATTTATGAAATAATTCATTACATTTGTCTATAAACCTATAATAAAAATATTAAATTCTTTCCTGAAAATGTATGCTTTAAAAAATAAACCCGAAGCTAAATAATTTAAAGTTGTAAGATAATTGAATCATAAATTTAATTTCTGAAGTGCGCTGCGTGGATTTCTATATCAACCAATATCAGGCAGAATTGTATTATAGAATCTCAATTTGCTATACCAATTAATTGTCACATCATGGACTTTGCAAATTTTAAATAGAAAATTGAATTTAAATCTCATAATTGCAACTAAATTTTAAAATTTGAATATATGTACAGATGAATATATGTTTTATATTTTAGGAGATATTAATTTTCTTTGATGTCCGCTGTTTTATTTCACACTAGTGTTATTTGCATTAATTGACATTAATTGGAATTCACTATCTTAGAGATGAATCTGTATTAAATATGATTATTATTAACTTAAAATGGCAAATAGATTCGAATATTGAAAATTCACAGGATGAATGAGATTAAAAGAAACGTGATTACTTTGATTACTTATTCCCAACTTATGTGCAGATACAAAGTCAAGATGGAAGTTCCTATACGTTAATCAAGATATTACGGTATCTTAAAGAGAATAAGGCTTGCCAGTGAAAACCTTTTATACAGCAAATTACAGGAGGTGACACAATCTAAGGAGGCATCTTTGAGATGAGTTTTCTCAGAAGCTACGCTGCACTAGATGAAGTCTTCAAAGTAAGGCAAGTGCTGAAAAGGATCATAAGGTCAGTAGTGACACAACTTTCAATTTATTACAGTTGAAAAATATTCACTATTTGAATATGTAGTTTGTCACGTTAAAGAGGTAGCAACAGAGTCAACAGAGAAGTAAGAAAAGAAACCTAGTGTAACAAACTTCCAGTTGTTAATCTTTGGAGTGAAACTAAAGTAGAAAATGCAAAGCAGAATGAAAAATATGCAGATGTGGAAAAATCAACCTATTAATTTTATCCTTGTAAACATACGTTGAAATTAAATTAAAGCAATTTAATTAATAATTACCATTCAAACAGCCGGTCCCAAGCCCGTGAAAGGAGTAGGGTGGAGTGAACGGATGGGCAAACATTTCTTTGTTGGAAATCGAAACTTAACCTCACAGTCACAAAAATCAGACTGGGATCGTGGAATATTGTGTCATGGTCTAACAAGATTAAGAAATAATAGAAGGGCACGAAACAAAATAAATATCTGCGCAATCAGTGAAACTAAAAGGCAAATGTAAAGTACAAGATGGAGATTACATCTTAGTTTATAGCGGTGTTGACAATCAAAGAAGAACATACTCTGGAGTTGGACTACTTATACACAATACAATAACAAAAAGTGAAGAAGAGTGAACAGCATTCTGCACTCAATTGCAAACAGCAGTAAATGCACTTCATGACATGGAAAATTTGATAATTGTTGGAGATCTGAATGCTAGGGTGGAAAATGCGGTACAACCAAATATAACACATCAACAATCATATTTTCAATGAAAATGAAGAACTTCTCAGGTATTTTTGTGATAGCAACATACCTAGAATTAACACATTCTTTCAGCATCAAGTGAAATACAAATACACATGGCAGAACACTATAAACCAGAAATCAGTCATTGACTACTGAATTACCAACAGAGTGATAAACCCTAAAGGAATACTAAAAGAAGAATATTGGGAAATCTTCATCAAGAGTATGGAAAGAGATATACACGGCACACAAAGTAAGATATGGAAAATGATATGAAGAAACAAAATGTAAATCAATGATACAGTACAAACCAACAAAATATCCTCGGACGAATGGGAAATGTACTTCACCAAAGAACAAGTGATAGAATACCTAAGCAAATTGAAGAATAGGAAAAGCACAAGACCCGACGGCAGTACTAATGAAATAATAAAGTACGGAGAGGTTGGTATCGCAAGAGAATTTGCTTTATTCACTCATATAATAATAAATATCCAGAGTCCATAAGACTGGAAAAACAGCATTGCCATACCAATATTTAAAAAAGGAGAAAGAGCAAAATCTGTAAATAACCGCGGGATAACCCTTTTAAACAGTGCTTTCAAATTGTTCACTAAACTAATACTGAGACGGTTTTTAGAAAACATAAGGATAAGGGAAGAACAACAAGGGTTCAGAAAGAATAGATCCACGATAGACGCGATATTTACCCTTAAACAAATAAGTGAGAAGTCACTTGAATACAACAAACCTGCTTACCTCTGTTTCATTGACGAAAGCGTTTGAGCCTGAACGACATAATACGTATGCTCCGACAACACTCCATACAAGAAGCTCTAGTACACATCATTGGAGACTTCAAGATCTCCTGTAGAACAACAATAAAAGCAGGAAACATTGTAACCAAGCCCATTGCAGTCAATGATGGAGTAAGGTGACTCACTTAGGCCATTCCTAATCAACCTTATAATGAATAGAATAATAGAAATGCTGTCAGAGGATAGGGGCTACATGCTTGGTGACCACAAATTCAGCATAATTTGCTACGCAGACGACGCAATGATTGTATGTGAAAAAGAAGATAACCTACAACGACTTTTGCAGAATTTCAATAAAAAACATTCAACATGCGAAAACATTCAACATGCAGATAAACACCGGGAAGACGAAATGCAATGAGCTAGAAGCTCATATAATCGAAGAAGTCAGAACCTTCAACTATCTTGGTGTCGATATCACGTCGGATGGAAACTTAGAGGTGGAAGGAAAGCGGCAGGCGAATAAAGCAACTCGTATTGCAGATTGCCTACGAAACATCGTATGGCGAAACAAATACCTCAGAAGGGATGGAAAAGTTCGGATATGCAAGACTGTAGTGAGGCCAGTGCTAACGTATGCACCAAGAACGAGGGACGAAACAGTAAAGACACAACGCATAATGAACACCATAGAAATGCGTACATTAAAACATCGTCAATGCAAACATGGTATTAATCCATTTAAAATTATATTTTTATTGTAAAGTATTTTGCAATTTATTCTTGTTGATAGCTTTTAACCTATGAGGGATAGTTTTTATGATTTGTGGCGAGTCCAGTTCAAAATAAATCGGTAAGATATCCGAGCATAAATCTGTGGGGCAATCTGTCCAGTTATAGGTTTAATTGTATTATGTTAGATAACACTAAGTTAATCATGGGTAATGGGTTATTATTTTTGGGCTACAAAAAACTGAATTTAGTAAGCAACCCTATGCGTTGGGAATAACCAGCAGTGTTAGCATTCGGATTATGCTAGTCAGAATTACTTTCAAGTCATATTATTAGCTAATAGTGGAGTTTTGAGATTAGTTTTCTGTGTTCGATTGATTCTCCGATTTCTCAATACATTGTTTGAGATCCTGGATTTTGTGTTTAGTGAAATTGGAATTCCAACATATCACTTTCAGGCCCCATTGTTCATGGAAAATGCTCCATAATAATAACGCTAACTTTGTTCGCAGCAAATATTTGTGTTGGCGACTGTTTTGGTGAAAACTGAGATTGAAGTGGACGCGATGGATTGTGAAAATAAACGTTTGGTTTGAACGGTATTATTAACACTACGTTGTGGTACCTTCTAGACATCCTAGAACATAGTGCACTAGAAGTACCGGGCACTGCCTATAACTGGCGGGACCATTGTAATTGCACTAGATGAGTGCTATTGTGGGAAGTTTTTTGCAGCATTTGGATAGATAAGCTGGTTGCACTTGACCCATTGCGGTGGAAAATTTTAGAATCGCAAGCTATGGCCAAAAAACTGACACGTGAAGCACATAGTTACAAACAATAAATTATAAAAAATAAATTGAAAAATTAACGAGTTGATTCTCAGTATCCTTGTAAGATTACGTGATGTATAAGCGCCACATGCTCAAGCATGGCCCTTGTTAGTTGCTATTTAAATTTAAATTGGAAGCATTTGCTCCAAAAAATAACTGGTTGATGTTTGGCCCAACTCCGGAAACAAAATATTGTTGCGTTTATTAAACACATGTATTGTTAACTACATTCTAATGAACTAACATTCATTTCTCTTTTAGATAAGAGTCTATTCTCTAAACGTGACATATCCATGTTTAAATTTTTGTTGACTAGTAACTAAATTTATAATATTCATTTAAATATCTACTTTTTGCAATCGTGCACAATGTCAACGAAAGCTGAAAGGTTCTTCTAATTACGTGGATTTATTTAAGGATCAACTGTATGCCATGTGCGAGTTGTAGGACATGTATGTAGCTCAAAACTGAAACGAGAGAATGGGTCCTGATATTTATATCCTGTACGATTGACTAATGCACACTAAGCATTTCAAAAGATAGGTAATCATTAAAAATTCCTCGTCTTCACAAACATATCGTTCGCATAGTTGCAGAATTTCTCGACACAATGAGTATTAAAATTTACAAGTTTTTGTTTAGTCCTGTGATTTTAAGATCTGCTCATACTGGAAGCTGGGTTTTTAGTAGTGATTATTATAGTCACGAACGAATTTCGTGTTGACAACAAGAAAAATAGAATTTCAGCTTTATACAAACTTTAATTCCTTAGCCTCTTGGGATTTGCGCATGTCTCTTGTGCTTTTGAAAAATACCGGTTTCTTGTCGAACATATTACACATGCTGTCCTGATGCTCGCTCATCTCATAATTTACTTATGGTGCCACATCTACGATTCCTATAAGCTACCAAGCACGGACCGGAACAGATTACGGGATACCGGTATACAAATTGTTTTTATTAATAAACGAAAAAAATCAAAATATAATTGAATGAAATGAATAAAAATCCAAAGAAGTTTATATAAAGCATTAAAGAACAGAGGGTTAGTTTAGATAATATGTAATATTGTTACCATGCACCATTTACCTCTGGACTGTTGGGTTTTGTCATAAATATTATGCTTTTATCAAATGAAATGAGGACTTTTTAAAGACGAAAAAATAACAAAGCATAAATTGCTTGTGCATTCTTTTATTTTCATTATATAAAAATTAATAGTATTTTGGTAGAATCAAACACCCGCGATGCAATTAAATTCTTTTTCATCGTCGCAATTTTCTCCACTCATTGATCATTTAAAGACAACTGGTGACACCATCAGGTTTATAAGTGAATTTATTGCGACGAAAACTATTGTGCGTCTTGCTTTACTCGCTGGGACTATTACGACGCATGCCAATTTAGCTTTCCAGTTTTGTGGCAGACAATCGGACAATATCAAGAGCTAGTTATATATAAAGTAAAAGTAATATCAAAAAAATTTTGATCTTTTTATTTTGACTGTGAAGTTACCAATTTCTGGTGTTCTCTATATCCACTTTACTGATACAGCTGGCCATACATCTTTCTACGATTCATACCCCACGTCTCACTTTTTCATATTCTCCTTCTATAAATTCAGTGGAATCTACACTCAAACCAGTCATTCCTGTCCATCCGTATATTTACAGGCAAAACAAATAGAAATTTTGAAGTAAGATGTAAAAGGGTATGCGCGCTATATATATATATACTATTAATTTTTGTATTTTTAATTTTTATATAAGGAAAAAAACGAATGCACAAGCAGGGATAGGATAAAAAAATGTAAAAAGGTTTTTACATACTTCTTTTAACGTGAATAAATTTATGCTTTGTTATTTTTTCGTCTTTAAAAAGTCCGCATTTCATTTGATAAAAGCATAATATTTATGACAGAACCCAACAGTAGATGGTAGAGGTAGATGGTGCGCCCATGGGCGAGGCTCGCAACCTACCCGTGGGTTATCTTTATACGCACAAAGTTACCCCGAATAATATCGGGAAGAATACAGGCCGTAGGCCTAACCGCAGGCAGCGAGGCTGTAAAGAAGAAGAAGAAGAACAATAATTAACAAAAATAAGGTTAGTATTTTAAAAGGTCGCATAAAGCAAATTAAATATATCAGGAATCGATGTGAAAAATAAATTAGACGTCGCTGGATTGTCGACGGAATCATGTAACACAAAAAAGAATATAAACTTTCCTGTGTTACCAAAACAAAAAATGTTGACTGAGACTGCCTGAAAAAACTAAAGTTTAAAATATGAAAATAAAATTGATTAGGTATGCGTAAATTTAAAGTGTGTATTTAATTTTTAGAAAGAAAAAATAAAATGTAAAATTGGCACCCAGTGTATTTTAAACACTCACATTTCATTAAATTTTATATATGATAGTAAAAAGAAGTTTTTCTTTTGTATTGACCAATTGATGCGATTTGAAACTTACTTTTAATGAAAAATAATTGTAGACAATGCAAGAAATTTAATCTATGCATCCAGACTAAAATCCAGTTATCAACACCGAAAATATTATATGATATATCAAGGAATTTAAATGCAATATATACGAATCTCACTTATTACTAATAAATATGTCGGCTTTTCAGCGCATTCTTTGTCTATTGTATTTGATTATCCACTGATCTCCACTAGTTTTTTTTTTACGTTCACAGTATTATCTTAAACCTACAGTATTTTGTACTTTTGTAAAATATGTTAATCTCTCACATAACCATTTTTATACCTTTAATTAAATTTTCTATTAGACAGAGATTATTCATAGCTATTATATGTTCTATCGAAAACGTCTTAAATTTTTTTGCATATTTGTTGGATTAAGAAGACATTCGTAGTGGAGTTGTAGGTTACTTGCAAATATTCTCTATAAAACAGTAGAAGAAAAAGTCACAAAGTCACTGTTTTGGTGTAAACTTCAAGTTTGCATTAATGAACAGTTATTAGATCAGAATATTCCATATTTTTCAACAGTCAATGTCAAACTCGCGACATTAAAAAAATGTTTCTGGCAAATAAGTGCAAATTGAAGTAAAGCGAGTAGCAGAGGCTATATAGAAATACACAATTAAACACTTGAAACAGTAACTTTTAGGAGTATGCGCGCATTTATATAGTGCTTATAGAGCTTATATAGTAAATGCATTTACGCACCGTAGCCCCCCACGTGATCAGGGATTTACCGTGTGTGGGACTTACGACTAGGGCAGAAGGTCCTAGGAAATACTCACTAAACTCTAGCCTTTCAATAGCTATCCTCTCTTGGGGTTAGAGGCCTCCGCACCAAAAAATCAAGAAAATTTTTAGACGCTATGCTAGACCTACTAAACCGTCTAAAATTTACACACGCCTAGTTTGTTGTTACTAAATAAATAATCCTTACATTTTAAATGCAAAATGCTATTGTTAGTATCTCTTCCACATTTTATACATTTATCAATTATGATTTTTTGACATTTATTTATTACCAAATTTTGTGGGGTATTTGTGAGGATGCAGTGCAGGTAGCATCTGCGTTTGGTTTATAATGCTATCCAACTGTTTGGAATATGCTAAACATGCTATTTTTAAGGGATGTCTATCAATTTGGACATAGTCTTGGAATATTTTGTAAAAATGGTTTCTATTTTTAGAAGAGTATAAAGCATCTAGAACATAAAAATGATTTAATAAGAGATCACAATAGACTAAGCACCAATGATTATCATCGACATTGACGGATTGGGAATTGGAGATTGAACGTATGAATTGTTTCTATTTATTAAATACAAAGAAAAGTCTATAATTGGCTCGTTCAACCACATTTTCCGGGCGTCATCTAAATACATTACTGGGATTGCATTAAATTTACCGCTTGATTTAAAAACTTTGCACAAAGCATGGCATTGAATATATATATAGAATATGTATTTTAAATGTTGTTTTCTTTATATATAATTGTTTTTAATTATAAATATGCATCCATTATGGATATGTACCAATTTTGATAAAATTAGTGGATTAAAAATTAATTCCCATTCCGACGGCGTAATTGTGAATTGTCCTTCGTAATGGATTGTATCACTACACTTGCGACTGCTCTTTTTTGATTTTATGTTAACTAACCCTAACGGTAAAATATGGGGACAATTGTTACGATCTTGAAAGGTTGATAAAATTAGCACAGGTGAAGGCATTTCAATCTATTAATTAGTTCGTTTCTATTACGTAAGATATATTTTCTAATACCATTCCTATTTCTAATAGAATTACTACAAAAAATAAATTGCAGCTAATTTAACTAATTCTAGATCTACGTTAACTATTGAAACTAAATTAAAATTATATTTCAGCAGAAAGTTACTAAACGTGACTGCCAATTTTAGTCATTATTGCTCGCTCAATAACAAAAGTACAACTTACTACTTAATTGAAAAACAATATAGGTAGAAGGAGATGTTTCTTTGTCACCAATTGCTAGCAGACTATATTATAAATATGAAAATTCGGACACCCCCATTTCAAGACTGGAAGATTTGTAGAAGTAGTCGTCAAGAAAAGTTATGCATTCTTATCAATTAATTTATCACATCAAAATTCTTGTAGAAAACACTATAAAAACCTTAGTGAGCCAAAATACTTAGGCCACATAACACGTTATAGATATATTTCAAACACCATCCTCAAGAGGGTAAGTGTTTACAAAGGCTCTCACTAAAGAATGATTACCATGTGTTTCTTCTTAATCACTCTATGTAATTTATGGGCACAGATAGAAGACACAACATGGACAAAATTGCTTCAAATGCTTTCAACAAAATAGTAAAATATATCAATAAAAGCATCGCAAACTAAAATATTTTACATTTTTAGTGTTTACTGTATACAAACTAAATGTATGGCGCAAGAAAATTATTATTGTATTATTTATGTTACCAGTTCCTTAATATTTTGTAACAAATTAGTAAAACTTATTAAATCAAGGTATTTCTATGTCTTAGCGTTAAAATATCGTTAAGCTCGATTTTGCATAAAAAAATTACAACCTTTTGTTAATTTTTCCATGTTAATTAAATGGGCGTTTCTGACCAAAACACATTTTTAAACATTTATTTCTGGTATGCCTCGTATTGAAAAGTGACAATATTTTAATAGCAACAGATAGAGGATTATGTGCTTTATCACCCGCCGGTAAAGCACCATGAGACTCGGTTTTTCATAAAAAGTTACAATCTTTTGTTAATTTTCCCATGTTAATTAAATGGCTGTCTTTGAGCGAAACACAATTTTTAAAACGTTTATTTCTGGTATGCCTCGTATCGAAAAATAACAATACTTTAATAGCAAAAAATAGAGGATTGGATGCCCTGTCTTATTTGATAAAGATCAATTTTGCAATTCAAAAGATTTATTGTGATTAACAATAATATACATATTTACATAGTGTTAACAATTACAGTGTTCTTTTACTCAGTTCCTACTTACAAAGCTTATCTGACTGTAATTTGTGGTATTCCGTTACATTTGATATTCTCGTTGTGTTTTTAGATGGATAAAATATTTTTCAAGGATAATATTGTTCCGTAAGTATTTTAGGTAATTAATGGTCGTAGGGAAGTCTTAACTATGCAGGAAAGGTAA
>JAODGC010049399.1:0-17131 GCA_027574925.1 Ecitoglossa quadriceps | reverse complement strand
TACTCTCCTCAAAACAAATACCATATCTTATCATATACCAATAGAGCCACTAATATCTCATACAAAATCTAACTCAAAAGCACAGGATCCATAAGCAGTAATAGACCATTTAAAAAAATTTATCATGCTTCAAAATAAAACCAGTAGAATTTTAACTACTATTAAAACGAATGTAATTAGTTTAACTCTTGTTGTGATTACCTTAAAAAAAATTATAATATATACTGGAATGGTAATTTAGTAGAGATTATTTTATTCATATAACTTTTTTTCCTAAACAATATATTTTTCAATTCATCAAAATTGAAACTAGTAGTGGTAAAATTACAACAACAAAAAATTCATCACATATTTTGCACATTAAACTTAATATAACCAAATAATAATAAATAAATAAAGTCCAGTGTTTACCAAATAACAAATTTGCTAATTAATCATACTTAATGAATGTAAAATATTTTATTACATTAATTATTCTTTTCATCATTATCTTTTAAGTCACTTAATTTGCTCATACTCATAAATTTAATTACAAAAATTTATCTTAACGCCACAATTGGTAATTAAGCTCTACTAATGTAGTAGTAGGTACGTAATTGTTAATGATTACGTAAGTTTATTTGGGATTAGTCTTTGCGTTCTGGTCCATGTTCTATGAATAGATGCACCGCATGTGGTTATTACACTGACTGTAGAGGAAATGAAAGACTGTATCAATTTCACAAGGCTGTTTATCTTCCCAACTGGGATTACTTTCGTAATTGCGCTCGTTTCATGTTGCCAAGCAGGCCGCAATGTGGGAAATATAAGCACTTAGATAAATCCATGCACAATAATCATATACGTGACCCAACAAAAGTGTCTGCCACATAAATTATTATTAGTAATGGTAATGTCATTCCACCTCCGAGAGGTATTATCATTGTATGTTTGGATGTGAAATCTTTTTTATTAGAAGGATTCGTTCTTCATTCCCATAATTTTGGCAGCGTAAAATTAGCCGCGACCAACACACCGTATTCAACTTCTTACCACTAGCCCCACCGGTAAGCAGGATTGTTTGTCTTGGAGGATTTGGGTTTTAACACCCCCAATGGAAAGTTTGAATCCACGACCTACCAACCTCTAAACCAACACGTTGCCAAGCAAGAAAAGGCATGTGTGGACCACCAGTAGTTTTATTGAAAATCCACAGATGTATAATGATGTAGGTGGTGTATATGGAATGTGGAGGCGGCATGAGAACCACAATCAAAGTGTATTGAATGTTTGAATGTGTCCATACCGGAAGTGACCTGTTGCTGAATTTTCTTTGCTATTTTATTCAATTGAATTCATTAAAGCACTGAGTTTTAGTTTTATTTTGTTTTGCCATAATAAAAACACCATTGAAAAGTTATAAACATTTTATGTGGCTCTATAAACAAGTAAGGAATAAACAAACAAAGAAAAGTTTAAAGACCATTCATGGTGATTCAGAAGTACTGTTCTAAATAGATTTGTATTGATTTTGTTGGCGTGACAACTAATGAATTCTCATTTTTTATTCATTTTGGTTCAATTCCTTCATTTCAAAACTGTTTTTTTCACTTTATTTATGACTTTCAAATTTCACGTCTGCCCGCATTTCCCATCATCCCATCTGGCGTTGAAGCTCAACTCTGCACCCACTTTCCTTTTTTTGACTTCCTGCCTTCGGCACTTTTCCTCGCCACCCAACTTTTGCTCAATTTGAGGTTGTGTGCATACGATCAACATACAGAATATGTGCTACATTTTTAAAGCGTGATATATGTTGCAATTGTAATCTAAGATGGTGGTAAATATTCAAGGTCACACATGACTTATCTTCAGGGTGCCAATATAGAATGAATAAATGAATAATTGTGGTGGAAAGTATTATTAACTTTCAAATGATTCCTTAGCAGATAAAAAGATTGACATGGTGCTTCCCTCTTTTCGATCTTTCCCACTTCTTAATCAGTATTAATTCAATTGAATCATGTCCCTCGAGTATTTGCTGCAAGTGTACCAATATACGTGGTAACCTCTCGTCAAAATAAGTACTCGTACAAACACCATAAAAACTTCGGTGCCAAATGATTTATGTGCAGCATTACTACTTCCTTCCTGTTTCTTTCATACACCAGGATGGAATATTGTGCAGAAAAACTTATTGCTTGGTGCAAGAAAAATCCCAACGTTGACAAAGTAAACCAGAGTCAAATAAAGTATGAGAGAGTTATGCCAATGAAAGAAAAAAAGAAAGAAAGTAACCAAGAAAGCAGGGTCGTTAAAGGTTGAAATAAGAAAGGAAATTAAATAAAACCAAATTGCTCGTTGTTTGGGAGGATTTGAAGGGAATGAAGAAAATCTGCAGAGGGAAGCAAAGTCATCATTTGCACGCAACCGACTTTAATGGACGATTTTAGAACTCCAAGGAATTGATTTCGAAGGTTTAGGGCTTTCAAAGATATCACTGCATTCTGGATTTTATGGTTTTATTTCAGCGAATTTATTTTCTATAATTTTTCTTTTAAATAATTCAAATTTCAATCAATAAGCTTCCCTAATAGTAAAAAAAACCTTGAATTTTCAGCACAAATAATCGAGATGTCAAAAAAATATTTTCAATTATTTAAAATCATAAATACACTGTCTACATTAAAAATTAATATAGATATTGATTACTTATGAGTAATAGTATATTGATATTTATTTCAAATTGTAATTATTTCGCGCTTATTTAACAAGAATTAGTTTTACTCTAATGTAGGCAACCCATTTTACATCTCTGTCAATATTGAATTAGAAACACAACTTTCTCATCTTGCTTATAATGAAATATTAAATTTAATATACTAATAAAACTATATACCCAAAAAAAGTTGAATTTTTCATAGAGCTTTTCACACCTAGTCATTTTGATTCATTTTCAAACTGAAAATTTGGAATGTAAATCACGTAAAAATAACATTAAAAGCCTGCTTTGTAAATAAAAACAGTAACAAGCACCTGTTCAGTTTAACCATTCTCCTCTCTCTATATATTTTCCACGGTAATCCTTGGAAATATTTGGCAAAAGCTTGTATTGGATCCACGCTAATCCTTTCAAATCCATGAAATGTTTTGTGCTGTACATATCGGTTTTTATTCTTTTGCATTTCGCGAAAAATTGTTTTGTCGACACAACAATCGATATGCAATGTGTTCGGTATCGGCGTCAGCTTCCACATTAAAGGATTCACGCAAAGAGAAAAGAGGAGATGAGGAGGTGGAGGATAATCCGAATATTCTGGGCGAGCTGCACTAACGACAGGATTGCAAAGCTCGTATCGATTTTATCGAAACAATATTCCGTTTGCAAGAAATAAAAAGAGGATCAAAATGACTAGCAGTAAAAATTTCCATGGAAAATTCAGCGTACATTCAATTAAAGGCCTCGGGAAATTTGATCAAATTTTTCGTAATGTAATTAGTGGGATATCAAATACAATATTTTACTGCTTGGAAATACGAAAAGGTTAAGAGTTTAATGGAATATTGACAACGGAGTGAAATGGGTTGCCTACATTGCAGTATAATTTATTTTGACAAAATCAAAAATAGCTTCAAATGGTTTAATTATCCAGCAAATATTTACGTAAAGACATGAAATAAACACTAATCCACTTGTTCTAGATCAAGATACAAATAATACTTGTAAATAATGTAAAATGTTTAATTACAATGCTTAAAATGAAACAAAAAAGAAATTAATTGTATTCTATTCTTTACATCATTGTAAAATGGATTGCCTACATGCATAACCTTTAAATATTTAATTTATATAAGATAATCTATTCATCTTTATAATTAATCCAATGCAACCTATAGATTTCTGGTTAAAAATGCGGAAAATTCCAATTTACCTTACGAAAAACTGGATATCCCTTTCCAAAAAGCGCATATTGCTCACCAAAAGAGTATAAAATGTAGAGTAGGAGCAAAGCATCGTAAATTACGTGAAATTCATTTCGTCGCTTATCCCGTCGCCTCCACCACTGCCATGAGGTCATTCATTTATCTGATATTAGCTGTCATATGAGCATGTAGGTCAATGGTATGTATATTGCATATGACTACATTGGATACACACCAAAATTGTAGCAAAATTACTAGAATTTCACATTTAAATTGTGCACAAAAAATCTTGGTTTGAAGAAGAACAAGCTTGAGGTTATAAACCATAGGAGATCCATGCGAAATCTCACCAAATAAGAAGGTAACTTAAGGTAGGATCTCAAGGGTCCTGTAATAGAAATATAGTAAAGGCAAAGTAAACAACAAACCCGCAATAGGTATAGCATAATCAAAACACAAGACAAAATGGGGCATTAAAAAATAAATGTCCAACATGGAAATGAAAAACAACAAATATTGGGTTTGTGCATGTTGACCAAGAATAAGGCAAGCTGCCCAAGGTTTGGGGATGAATATTCTGTGGGAACTGGGGATGTGGTGGGACAGTAATGGTAGCCGGGTGCTTTTCCCAGGCCGCTGAAATCCCACATAAAATAGTTTCTTCCAAAAGTAAATACGTTTGAACATGCATTAAACTCTACTGACTATGCAACATGCCCATCACAACATATTTTCTTTTATGTTTGTACATGGAACTCTTCTCTCACTAAATACTCTCGGCAATGCTTTGCGAAGCTTTGGAACTTTCCCAGCCAGCCCTACTACAAATTTCCTCAACTGGCTCCAACATACTTTAAGCCTTCTGGGAACATACTTGCCATGTACATCAGTGCTTTACCTTTTTGCTGCCTCTACTGCTAGGTATGTTACAGTAGACCAACAGACCAACTTGGAGGAAGTTTATATTTTGGAATTTTGAGTTTACAAGTTGGTTATAAGTACATTGTTAGTCACTTTGTTCAGATTGGCCATTTTGAAAGTTATGCAACCCACATGACAACGAATTTTTATTCTTTACAACGTAGGCAACCAAATTTACTTTTATAATTGGTCTTGTTACATTTCTAATGTATAAATCACTTATGACATTTTTACCAAACATTTTTAAATATTTTGTTTATTATTGCTTCTTTACTTTAGGGATGAATTTTTTTTTGTCCAACAAGGATATTATGATTTAAGTCATATAATTTCCACTTCATTTAAAGATGCTTTTATGGTAATTTCCAAAAACATGTTTTATCTTTCCCTAAAAATTTACACAAAATATTTTTGCACAATTTGATATTGCTTTATTTCCTCTCCCCCTCCTTTTCAAAACAGTGATCGAGCTTTATTATTGTTTCATCGCTACAACATTGACACACATATCCTAGACGTAAAATGAAAAAAAATTTCCCTTGTTGGTAGTTGGCAGGCAAGCACCATTTGATCTCATTTCCACTCTGTTAACGTTGAATATACACACGTCATGGTAGGAAAAAAAAACTGACAGCAGATTGAGATGAACGTGTTGCCTACATTACATTACATCAGTTGTCACTTTACCCATATCGTTGGTGTGAATAATGTTTATTACGCGCCGCCTGAACAAACTCACTTTCGTAGTGTCCGGAGACTATGTAATTGAAGAAGAAATTTGAATGCTGATTTTTCGGCTTAATTTGTAGAGAATAAGGTGCAACGTGCGGCAGGTCGCGCTAAAGTCTCCCTTGGCGCCGCCGCCAGCAGCTGCACACTACGAATACTATGTTTCTATGGCAATATCGACCTACCCGGGCAGCGGCAGTAGCAGCGGCGCATGCTGCGATGTGTTTACAACCAAGGGGTGGCTGGCGGCGGCCGCCGACCGAGCGCAGTCCCGCTCCCGGAGCCACAAGTGGTGGCAGTCGGTCGAGCAAACACGCGCGCGATGCACGACAGGTGTCTCACACACAAAACGTCGCAATTGTTGCTGTGTAATTAAACGCGCTTTAATTACTTTCAGTTGAGTTTATTTATCACGGAAGCAGGAAAGCATAAAACAAGCATACTAGAAATAAATCTAAACAAAAAATGGTAAAGAAGCAAGTGGAGCAAAGGAAGGAAGTGAAGATACATGTTAAATATTGCTTCATTAGTTGCAAAGCAGAGTAACAATTTCGATCAATTTTTATAATGTTTACTAAGGGTGTTAATAGTGTAATCAATCATCGTTGGAATAGGTTTAGAAATTGTTATGGTGCATTTAATATAAAGTAATCTTCATATAAACAATTATTACCCAGCATAATCCTGCTGCAATCCTTCAATCAACAACATAATACACCCCCACCCCCACCCCCTCTAGGGGATATAATCCACCCCCACCCCCTTTTTTTATGTTGATCCGTTTATTGAGCATCAACAATTGCACCGTTAGCACTGACATCAGGACATTCTGTGGCAAGGATTGACTCTGGGAAATTACGTATCGATTACCACACTATTGAAGATGTCCTCTTGTCGGGTGTGATGTCGAGGGCTAAATTTAATCCTGCCAGCAAGCAGTCATGTGGCATGCTTACATAGACCACATTTTTACGCACACAAGAATAAAGTAAATTTCTAGTAGAAATTACTGCTATGTTGGTGGGAGTACCAAAAAATTTTTTTTAAAAATGGATTCCTCGATATTCAGTTAATTGTGCTTTTAAGAAGTTTACTAATGAGATAGTATATTACTTTGGAAATTTATTGGCAGTAAATTAAAAATTAGACTTTAATTCAATTCCTTAGCTTTTTCAAGTTTTTCTTGTCTTGCTCTCTTGTTTATTTTTTATTTCCTGTGAAAAAAAGGTGATTTCATGGCTTTAGGGGTTAAAATTAATCATGTTAATTAATTGCATGAAATCTATACTATTGTCATTTTACAACTTTCATTTCACTTCTAATAATCCTCATTCATTGCCATTTTGATTAAGCACTATATCAATTCCTAAACATATTCTGATTACTTGCCTGCACTTTGTCAATAGGTACCACGCACGCTTTAATTAATATTCGACAACTTGTTGCGACAATCACTCTGATATCAACAATCCGAGTCAATTAGCAAGTTTGATTCTAAACGGAAACAATCAACGCATCTAAAAATCAAATAGTTCACTTTAAATTAAACAAGTCGAGAGGAGAAGAAACATATTAGAAGCACAACAAATTGTTGATCGTTGAATTAAGTTGATTAATACTAATTGTGATGGGCGATGTGCGAGAACCAGAAAGATGAAACATGTGGGCTGCTTTTTCAAAATCGCTGGAAATACTCGTTGCGTTCTTCGAATATTACAGTGCCAGGTAAAGGAGAGAAATATTTTACAAAGAACAGCTAATGTAGCGCCCTCTGTGCTAAAACTGTCCCACTTTCTCCAAATCGATTTTCTCTTATTTTCATGTTTTCAACCGCTTTTAATCGCCCACGACTCTTTCCTGTCATGCCAGTATCTAAAAATAAAAACATCCCAGCATCCAAACAAGTCTCCAACATATTCAAAAGCGTGCAATCTTCCAACCTCGTTCAATTTCCTGCGACGTATGCAACTCTGTTACCATCCTCAACATGAAATCTCCTTTGTGCATGTTGTATGCGTGTGGAGTAATTATCAAGCTCTTTCATCCTCCTAAGCCACCAACATTCATTTCCAAGGCACCATAAAGTCGCACTGGTTTTTCCTAAACGTAAGCGAGTTTTCAAAGTCAACGCCAGAAGCCAAGCCAGAAGCACGAGATAGCTTGCTGAATCCAGACCATCATCACAAAACAGGAAATGAGGAAAATTGAAAATAACGTGTGTTGCGGTTCGTTAAGCACTCACAATCGCTGTATGAAGTTGGGAGTAGTTGGGAAATGTAGAATGGATTGCCTGACATTTATCATTGACTAATGTATTTTTCTGTTTGTTGCAGGTAAGTTGTAGAGGGAAATCAGGGATATGTGAAAGAAGGAAAACAGGAGTGTGGTGACAACAGAAAGATAAGTTTTAAGAGCGGATAATGGGTTGGAATATGTCCAACTTGAGTTGAGTTGTTTTCAGTTTTGCAACAGAAAAGGTGCATTTAGATGTTACAAAGTTAATTTAAATTTTTCCTGGAAAATCTCCAAATGACAGTTATTCTATTATGCAATCCTCATCGTTTATTTACGAACAATCAATTTACAATTTAAACTTTAGTGGTTTTGGTTAAATTTTGAGGTTATGAGGTTATCTTTGAGGTTATTCTTTTCTGTATGTTACTCAAAGAAAACCAGGACATGTTATTAACATCAAAGAAGCAATTACAGGTTAAAAACCGTACACTTTAATTAACTTTACCATCAGTTAATGTACATTTAACAATTTCTAAACCTAACCTCAAATTATTTTCTCCGAGAAACCTGTACACGTGTAATCGTCGTTAATCCAAAGCATTGCGTCACTGGGCATTCTAATGAAAATTACAAACTGCGCACCGGGAAAAATTAATTACAGCGGTAGGAATGAAAAGAAAACTCATTTAATACAATTTTCTGCGCCATCAAGAAAAAAATTCAAAGAAAATGAAAAAAGGCAAGCAGCTACAGAATACAGAATAGTAATAATAAGGAAACTGTCTGGACTCAATTACTATTTATGAATTTCCCATTCCATCTTGTTGGATGTATGCAAATCGAATCAATAGTATTCAAGCAGAATGACCTCAAAAGAATTTCCTCCACGTTGGATGTCCTTGCTTTGTATAATGATCAATGTAAAATATGAAAATCAAAGCGTCAACATGTTTGTAGACATAGGTGCACTGCGAAAATCCTGCCAACAAAGCAAAAAATAAACGGAAGAAGAAAGACAAACATGTGTGGAGTGGGGGGAAAGGAAAGAGTGTTACCAACAGCTGAAACAAACAAAAACAAAGCGTCTCTCGTTGGCTTGACAAATAATGTATGGGATGTGATAACACTGTAATGAATGTGATGCATGCTTTATAAAGTCTACACAAAACGCAATTCTGGAAAGGAACGCAAATAAACGGGTTGGTCACATTTCCAACATTTCCTTGCGAGCAGCAATATTTGGTGATCTGAGAATTTGCATAAAGGAACTGCCTCAACTACTCCAATATGTTTTTAGTAAGATATCATCCGATTATGACTTAGCTACCCTTAAAACAACCAAGGGGCAATTTCGTTGACTTTCCACCCAAAATTTACCCACGATACGATACCCGAATGGTATGGCATGCGACAACGATGACAAAACACAAACGTTGTTCAAGAAGTAAATCGTGCATTTCAAACGATAATTTCAACACCCAGATTAATTTCGAGTGGAATCTCTTTTTATTAGATTGTCACTTTCATGCTGCCCACTGCCCACAACTTACTATGCCCTGCACTCAAACGTAAATATTTCGATACAAGCACAGAAAGTGAAGAAATGTCATAGAAAGTACAAGAAAATAATCTAATACAAAATTATCTAAATAAAATGACATGTGTCAAGTATGAAAATCAAGCTATGCAATCAGTTAATCACAAAACTAATAAAATATTCTTTATCTCTTTCATGTCCATGTCCGTGACAATCAACAGAGCGCAACTAGAGTAAGTAAATGGATCGAAGCGCAATTCTCCTCGTCCATTAATATTTGTACTTTGTGTGCATATGCAGGACAACCGGAAGTCCTCAAGCCAAGTCACCGGCCGGAAGCAGCGCTGGCGCGTTGCCGCCAGAGGCACGCACACCCACCGCCCCCGCGAACAAGCAGTTGCAAAATGTCAAAGGCGGCGCCGCCGGGGAACATCCGTCGGTAAGACACTTTTCTCCACCATCCTCGATTTCAATGTCTTTCCCCTACTGAATGTCATTCAATGTACTAATCAATGTGTGCGTGTGCCTTCTTTGTGAAACGTCAGTCTTCCTCTTTCTGGCTGTGGAATGCAGTCAACAATAAGTAGTAAAAGTAAACTATGTCAAACGCAAATAGAAAAGAATGGGAAATGGTAAAATCGCTTTCTAACGCTATATACTGATTGCTACTGTGTGAGCGCCATCTATCCATCAATGTTCGATGTTGTTTTCTGTGTCTTTGGGTTGCCTATGTGGAAAGGTGTAGTGGAGCAAACAGAGCACACGCATTAAATCACGAACATTCTTGTTGGTTGCGGGCGCGCTCGCCGCCCCCGTCCGCCGCTTTCGTTTGTGTTCCAGATGGCGTTCCTCCAGAACCGCAGCATCTCGCTGGTGGACATGTACATCGACAACACGGAGCCCTCGGAGAACGTCGGGCAGATACACTTCTCACTCGAGTACGACTTTCAAAATACTACTCTTATTCTACGGATTATACAGGTAGCTTAGCAAAAGATGGCGCTATAGACTAACACCAATGCATTTATAACCTCGCATCAGTTCTACGCTCACACCACAACTAAATAGAATTTTTCAACCAACGTAATGATGCTTAATCGTCGATATCTCGTCATGCTATTTTGTAGGGTAAAGAACTACCAGCTAAAGATCTCTCCGGCACTAGCGACCCCTATGTACGAGTCACTCTTCTCCCCGACAAGAAGCATCGCCTTGAGACGAAGATCAAACGACGTACGTTAAACCCCCGCTGGAATGAGACCTTCTACTTCGAAGGCTTCCCCATCCAGAAGCTTCAGTCACGCGTTCTGCATCTTCATGTCTTTGATTACGACCGCTTCTCACGGGATGATTCTATCGGTGAAGTTTTTCTCCCATTGTGTCAGGTTAGCATTCTTCTAAAGTCAATTTGCTTCTATTTTTCAATGAGTTGAATTGCAGGTTGACTTGAGTGAGAAACCAGCATTCTGGAAGGCATTGAAACCTCCAGCTAAAGACAAATGTGGTGAATTGCTGACATCGCTATGCTACCATCCTAGCAACAGCATTCTAACCTTAACTTTGCTCAAGGCACGTAACCTCAAAGCGAAAGATATTAATGGGAAATCAGGTCAGTACCACATCATTTTTGTATGGTTCCAAGAGGTTCCAAGAGGAATTAAGGATTGAGAAAGATGTGTGTTGATTTGGTTGCAGATCCTTATGTTAAAGTTTGGCTGCAATTCGGAGATAAGAGGATAGAAAAGCGTAAGACGGCCATTTTTAAATGCACATTGAATCCCGTCTTCAATGACACCTTTTCCTTCAATGTGCCCTGGGAGAAGATCCGAGAATGTTCGTTAGATGTGATGGTGATGGATTTTGATAATATTGGAAGGAATGAACTTATTGGGAGGATTTTATTAGCTGGTACGCATTTTACCTCCCCACCCCTCCCACCTACTTTTTTCCTTTTCATACGAAAACTAACCGGTCTCTCTATGCCTTGATTCCTGGCAATTATTTCGTTTTTAGGAAAAAATGGTTCAGGTGCTTCGGAAACCAAGCACTGGCAGGATATGATCACCAAACCGCGTCAGACGATCGTACAGTGGCATCGACTAAAACCCGAGTAGAATGGCGGTGCACACAAGATGGCCGCTGCTCACAGACGCCCGCAACCAACAACTCACCGCTGAAACGAAACGCCGTACAATGTTGTTGTTGTCGTTGTTGTTGTTGTTGTTGTTGATGATGATGATTACTCTCCACACCGACGATTAATGTGCCAAGCAGTCAGCATTGTCATTTACCGAGCAAACACATACCAATAACAAAAGAGATTAATAAAACATTAGACTGACGTGATCGCCGTAGACTTAGCAAGAGAGTAAAATTAACCAAAGATTTAACAAGTAAAAATATATATTATACATATGCATTGCATATACATTGAAGTTATGTACGTGTAAGTGAGGTTAGGTCATTAAGGTTAACTAAGTGAATCACATTATCAGAGCCTTACGTGTATATCACCGTGAAGACGATGACAGCCGCCAATCTATCATTGTGTCAAGTGTGTGACACTTGTCGTTGTCCGGCAGACAAGGCAGCGACGGCTGGTGTAATATCAATCTGGGAGGAGATCATTAGAATGCTTTATCAGTATTTTTTGTGATAAAACGTAATTACTAAATGTTTAGCGACTAAGACACATTTGGAGAATGTCGTCGTAGGCAACCAGTCAGACAATTGTTGTTAACATATGAAAATTACTGGAGGATCTATTTATTGAATTTGACGCTTTATTATCAGATTATTATCAAAGATTGTATAGTATTTTTAGAGAATGTTACACGTCATGATGTCATGATATCAAAAGCGAGGACATTGTTGGCAAGTGGAAGGCATTGTGGTTAGGTTAGGTTAGTTTTTGTGCAGTTTTCACACTCACACGTATCACAGAACACACACATCGGACGCGCGCGCTCGGCTTGAGCAATTTCGGTTTTCGCCTTTATTCCAGCTTGTTGTACATAGATGGCGTGTCAATGTCGCCGCTCGTTGTGCATTTCTCTCTAATCTGTACCCTCTAAACGGCTGCGCGGGGACACCCCCCGACAGTCTACAGTAACAAGTTTCAATGTGTGTACATATATGTTTAGCTGACTTAGATACGATGTGACACACGCAACCCAACAGACACACATTGCGTATGCAACCAATGCGACAAAGTGGGACACCCACCTTTTAACAGAGATGTAACGATAAATTATATATTATACATATACATATTACACATATAGAGTATATATATATATATATATATATATTATATATATAATGATTGTTTTGTAAGTTTATTGAAGTTATTGTACCATTTGCTGTTGTCGATTGGCGGATCGGAGCAGAGTTGATGTTGATTGAGTTTATCTTGGCGATATTTGGATATTTAATACACCCGTAAACCAATGAGAAACAAATGACAAATACAATATGGCGTAAACGTTTACGAATTGTGTTTTATTGGCATTCTATCTAAGATGTAATGATTAAAAGTGTAAATTTATTTGAATGCTGCCCTATGAATTTGACTGACAGCGCCACCTCATAGCTCGGCTCGGAACGCGAAATCATCAGATGAAAAGCTAGTGTCGCGTCCGTTACGGTTCCAAACGTTCGCAATAATTTACTATTTTATACGTGAAAACATGTATGAATTACTTATTCAATATAGTTTTAACTTGTAGCTTAGTTATTGTTGTTCGTGAGGATTAATTAGTTGTTGCGGATGCTGGTTTCTGGTAAGTGTTTCGGTTGACTTTATATCTACGCATTTTTTGAGGTTACCTTTTGACATGCCGGGGAACGAAAGTTACTGAAAACCTAATTAAAGGAAATTGAATTAAAGCTGAATAGATGTTGTGTAATTATCACGACTGAGAGTAGCTAATAAGTTATAAGCTGATTAAGTGTGTAAATTTTATTAAACTTGTGCAAGTTTTTTTTCACAGTTGCGTGACGTCACAACCTACCGTGACAGTGTGTAGTAAAGTATTACAAACATTTGTTAATCAGTCCATGTTTATAATTCAAATAAGGTTTAAGAATTCTATGATAAAGATTTTCTGAAGGTGGTACAGTAGTGTTGATAAGTGGTATCAATCAGAGCTCCGCCAGCCGATCGTAAAATGCGTTTGATAAGTGCAAACGTATTGCGTCGTGATTAAACTTTCTAATTAATTAACCATTCTCACTAATCTCTTTATTATGTTGCAGGTTTGTAGAGTTTCCGGTCGCAATTCGTGAATCAGAATTGCAAAAACGTTCATAGGCTTCCAAAACGAGGAAGTAGATAAACAATATCAATATACAATCTATAATCGAAGGGGACGATTGTTTGCAAATAAGTAAATGTTTGCTTTTGATACCTAAATGGTACTTAACTAGTACATAGTGCTAGAAAGCTATCAAAGATTTAGGTATCTCTATCTTTCCCAGTACAGTGTTTGTGTCGTTTGCTAACATTGAGTGTCAGTCGATTCAGGAGTACGAAATACATTCCAATCCAATCACGCTACGAAAAAGGTACAAAGATGTCACACCAATACAGGATATGAAAAGGAAACTATCGCCACATCTTTTTAAAGGTGCACGCAGCCCATTCCTGTGTCTAGGACCCGGATAATAGTAGGTGTTTGGTGATGGCTTGAGGAAACGAATGCCCAAAGTAGTCCGGAAGCTCTCTGGGAAGAACATACGGTGCCTCGTAGCTAGTCCAAACCAATTACACACTCACCGTGGAGCCGGAGTTAAAGTTGGCAGGTTAGTACCCAAGACACCAAACGTGTTGTCATTGGTATCCTTACTTACCGTGATCGTGATATTTGTGCCTGCAGAGGTGCACAGAGGTGGCAATAGTGATTTGGGCACTGAGACAGTCACGACCACGTGCCTCTGTCAGATTTTTACGTCTTGTATATACTTATATAGTAGCGATTCAGTGGTCTGAAACTTTAATCGGTCTTATTTTGCATCACCATCATCACACTATAAAGAATGCGTCCAAGTATGGGTTTAAATTTGAAAAAATGTCGAAATTGCTTTGAGTTAAACAATTGATATAAGTCAACATGACTTATTAAAGTATATTACAAGAGCATATACAACATGAAATCTACATTAAGATCCTGCGGTGAACATTATAATGTGCTTACAATTTATATATCATTACAAATACTCTGAAATAAATATCTTCTTTAAATCTGGGACACTTCCATGTGAATGCATGTACCTAGCCTGAATGTTAACGCTCCAATCTGATTGGACATCATGTGAATCCAAAAAGTTACCTTCTCTCACTGCTTCATTCAAAAACTCAGCTGATAGTGACTTCTCTCCATTCAGCATCAAACAGCTTTGCTGGAGACCCTCGGATTGCTGACTAAAATAATCCGCATCAATATAAGCTTGCAGGTTTTCTAATGAGCTCTTTGAATTAGACTTCTTTATCTTAAACTCATGGAGGTTTTTTGTGTCAGGCTGGGTGAATCTCTTTGAATGATGATCTACTTGTTGGTGGGTAATGTTGGATGCTTTGTGGAAGAACTCAAAATCACCGTTTGCCTCTGTTGTAATTGAGTAGGACGATGCAGATGAGTCATAGTCTTGATACTCGTCGTCCTCATCATCCGAGTGTTGTCCTGGTTTTAAGGAGGATTTGTTGCGTGAAAAGTGACTGAGGTCGTTTAGAGATTCGTAACTTTTTGAACGAATTTTTGTTGCTTCCTCGTTACCAAGTGGCATTTGTCGGAGAGAGTTTTGACTGAGGCTGACATGCTTCAAATAGGGTTTTAATAGACCAGGCTGTGAGGGATGGTGTTGGATCTGGATGTGTTCAATGTGATGCGGATGTAGATGAGAGGGTTGGTATGCATTTTGAGTGGTAGTTAACGAACATGAAGACGATGGGGATGACGGTGGTGATTTTTGAGTGCTAGAGCTGGGGAAGGAGTAGTTTTGGCAGATTGGGCGCGTTTGTAGAAGGTTTGCTGAGTGAAGGTTGAGGTTCATGTTTATTGCGTTCGCACCAACACCTGGAAATCGAAGGAAGAGCTTGATATTCCGTTGGGAGCTTGCAGCTACCGTAACTATGTGGAAGTATGAACTCACCGCGTTGTTCTGTGTGATGTCGTCGATAATTATGAATAACCGGGACACGTCCATCAATGCTTGTATACAATGATCCATTTGTAATCGGGAATTTATGGGGAGCTTCAGCGTTCACATTGATTACATTGTTTGCTGTATTGGTTTTCACTGAATTACTCAGTTTCAAGTTACTTGGTCTAAATGGGCCATTCCCATTCGCTGCATTGGTAGGTTGATAGCATCTTATTGGATGCATTTGATTGATTTCCAGGCTTTGGGGTTGTGATGTGGAGAAATGCCTGAATTTACCGTCTAAACCCACTGCGGACACATTTCTATTAAGCACAAAGTAATTATCTAGTTGGATTATGGCTTACTATGTGGAAGTTTTCCCTCAATATGCCGCTTTTCCGAACAGCGATAAACACGGGAGACCCAATTGTTGAATCTGGAATCGACTATTCCCAGTGAAATGGGGATGAGTAGGTCTTGGAGGAGGCCTAACCATAAAATTACGTTGCTAATAGGCCATGGGGAAATTAGTGAGGGGAAAATGCATAAAATCTGCAAGGAACCAAACAATAGTAATTAATAATAAGAAGAGCTTAATTTGATTATATAAGAATGCGGGGGTTTTTGTGGCTTTGCTATGGTGTCAGCGGTAATTTATTGCGGGGTTTTAATGAACGCGGATCGATTTTACGGCTTGTTAAACACAACAGTTTGGTTTTGACTTGAATTCTGTTTGTTTAAATCGACATTTGATGTGTTTATAAAATTTATTGCTTTGAAGTAGATGGCATGAGGTAATTACAGATTATTACTTTACTTGAAATGAAAGTGATTTAACTTTTTATTGTTTATAATGCAGTAGAATTAATGTTCCTCATTTTTCAATTGGTACGCTTTTACTTGCTTTACCTAACTGCATTTTCTTCTGCATTTCAATAACAATATGAAGGAAGGTTAGCAATGAATTTAATTCACATTGATATAAGACACGTCATGTTGTTAGTAACAAACACTAAACTATAGTTTTAATTCTAGTGCCATGATATTAAATAATTTTAGAGTGAAAGGTTACATTGTTCATTTAATTTCAATGCTTTGAGCTTAATTTGGCGCTTAGTTTCATGTAATTCATAATATTGTATAAAATAATAGCATAATTTTCTATTATGAAGCAAATCAAAGAGACTTTTTAGTTGCTCACTTAGCAACTACTGTCAGAACAATTCTCAGCACATCTAAATTTAAACAATAATTGTATATTTTATATTTATAACGACGAATTGCTTTAATTCAATTGAACTTTTTACTTTTATTGCATTGTGATGAGTTTATCTTGACACTTCTTCAATATTTGATGTTTAAAAGCGTGTTTGACGTGTTACTAGCGTATATGTATGCATTATATTAGTTTGATATGGAAGATGCTTTTAATTAGTATTGCATTAATTACATTAGTTTTCATAGGATTTATATTTCTACTGGTCTTATTTTGAAGTATGTTACGTTTTTTTTAATGCAGTTTATTTGCAATTGTTTATATGAAAGATGTGAGGAAGCTTGCTCATTATTGCTTATGGATCTTGTGCTCTTGAGTTAGATTTTGTATGAGATATTAGTGGCTCTATTGGTATATGATAAGATATGGTATTTGTTTTGAGGAGAGTA
>JAODGC010049388.1:0-17165 GCA_027574925.1 Ecitoglossa quadriceps | reverse complement strand
CTTCCATTTTTCTTACTCACTTCACCATCTCTAACTGGAGCAACCGGCAGTTGTTGGTCTTCAGTGCAACCAAAATAATGTTAGCAAGCAGAAGCAAATTTGTAATCAACAAATTACGGTTTATACGTAAGTACGTTGGACTAGTGGTAATGTGAGCATCAATTCGTTCAACAAAGCATGTAAAAACAGAATGTGGCTGATTTGAAATCAAAAACAGGCTGATTTAACCGCCATATACCTAGAGAAAACTTTAGATGACGGCGATGAAACGTTTGCGTTTTATTGATGCAAAACTGAAAGAAAGAGCGACAGCGCCGACGGTTGAATTATAATACTTAAGCAGAAGATTGGGAAAAACTGTGGCGGTTGTGGCAATTGTGATTATGGCGATTGTAAGAGAAAAACACCTCTGCAAAAATTGGTTATACCTAAAACAAAGTTGAGTATTCTGAAGCACCCAAAAAAAAAATCGATGGTTTTACAGCAAGGTACTCAAATTGCATTCAGTGCGGCTAGAATAGCAATAAAAAATTTGTCAGGTAAATCTAAAATTTAAAAATTGAAAGTAATTCCAATTCTAAAAACTGGTGGCATTCTACCGCTTGCACTGATTTTTGACGGACTCAGTACAATTGACCCGTTGATAGAAGGAACAGATAGAATTGCCAAAATTGTTAATCATTATAGCACTGCAAAAAAATGGAGAGAACTACAAGACATTTCCAGACGATGGAAACATTTACAATTCAAAATGGTCCAGGTTTCTACATTATACCCTATAATAAAAAACTTGATTTTTTTTAACAAAGCATCCTAAAGTAGAAAGTTACTAACAATGAAAGAATTATCATAGCGTTCTTTGACAAAGGTCGATTTAAAGCTACGCCCGCAAAACACCGCAGTTTTGAAAGATTTTTATACAAGATGTTTTATCTAAGAAAACGCATCTTAATGAAGTCGGTATTAATGATTTAAGTTACACCAATAAACCAGGCACACATTTGACAGTGCATCAAAAGAGCAGGCAACAGGATGTGTATTTTGAGAGTTATGTAAATTTTTAACCACCAGAAAAAATTACTTACAATTACAATTACTTTTGCGGGAATGAATTATTTTATAATCATGACAAATATCAGAGACCCAACTGGTACAATAAATATAGAAAAAAAAATCAATTTTCAAGTCTAATATTTCTACAATAAATTGAAGTAATTAAACTTGAAAATTGGTTTTCATTTCCATTTTTTTTTTTCTTGTTTTTCTCTTCTTTCCAAAGGCCAATATCTATTAATTGTAATAACAAAACGCTAGTCTTTAAAAGGAACGATAAATCGACAAGCCGTTTAACTCCAGGATGTAATTGTAATTTTCATTCTTAGAAGGTAACTTCTGAAGGTGAGTATCAGTTGACAAAAAAGGCAGTAGAAAATTGAAAGAAAAAATAAAATAAAATAATGAAAGATTTTATTAATATCTTCCAATAAATAAAGTATGATAACGCAACAATTTTATCAATATCAATAAAATATTTATTCTCATTAACCAGCAGAATATTTTAACGTATCCGTGCGAGAGCTATTTACGTCGGAGTGATAATCTGAAGAGAACACTGGTTGATAAAAAAAACCTAATAATCAATCAAAACGGATATTGTTATTTATGTGATAAAATTTTATATGAAATTAATGCTGTTGAGATTGATAAAATAAGCAATATTAATATTGAAAGCACAATTAAAGAATACCTCATGCTACCTTAGCTTTTCAGATTATTTCAAACATGAATTATTTGTCCTTTGTATTAGGCTAAATTTTCTACTTGGTTTTGCAAGCGTTAAACCGGCATTAATTCTGCTGGGCTTGAGAAGCAATTTAGATGTAGACATTTCTAATAAGAATTATAAAGTTCAATACAGTGCAATGGCACTTAGATCATTTATAAATCAACAATAAAATACATTTAAAATTTATAAATGCTAATATGCTAAATGCTAATATGTAATATGCTAACATTTTGACAATGGGAAGTGCATGAGTTGCTGGCGCTTCAAAATATTGAACGTATGATAGGTGAAGACCAGCACGAAGCTGAAGAAACCAAGATGTGTCATTTAACATTTTACATTGATAAACGTAATATGAATAATACAACCACAAGCAATTTTAAGCAATCCTAAATTTTATTTTTATTATAATTTGAATTTAAATATGCTTAAATACTATTTACTTGCATACAAGATGTATACAAAATTTAATTACAGTTCTACCAATCGTAAATATGGGCCGTTTATAACGGTTGTTGAATTCACCTCAACTATTTTCTACGTTTTCAACATTTACAAACAAAACGCCTCAGTTAAATCATCTACGGTTGATTTCAAAATTGAATTGGAAGCGCCTATTGCTTGGTGATTTGTAATTTACTGGCAGATTTACTAACTGGAACAAAACAAAAAATTATTTCCTAGCCAATACATAAGGTTTTATTCAATTATATTTAAACAACTACAGTAACATAAGAAACAAAACGGCTTTATATCTCGATATGCAAAAATTCAAGGTTCTGCAATTTACATCAAAAGAATTGCATATAATTAAACATATTAGATGTTAACATATAATTTAAAAAAACAACAATATATCTTTTTTCAGCTCGGTGGTATCAAACAATAAACTCCCTCCCGCAGATCAGTGAACTTTTCGATAGTTGAAAAAACATTGTCATAAATATATAATATAATGCAAATCTATATTTTATTAATATTATTATCCAAACACATCCTGCATAAGTTAAATATATTAAAAAAGCTGAGAAAACAAAATACCTTAAAAATTTTTATTCTAATTTTGTTAATGTGGAAGTATTTAATAATGAAATACGTAAGTTTACACAAACCTGATTTCTTGATTATACACATCACAGATTTTCATATGCTATGTATTAAAAGCAGAATTTAGTTGTTTTATTTAAGAAAATGTATATTTTTTTTTATTCTAAGTATACTTTCAACAACGTTACATCACAAATTCTTATCATAAATTTTCTCCGGCAACTCTATAATGTTAAAGCAGTGTTGACCACGTCATATATTAAAATTTTTTCACTTTATATACTGATTATATATATAATAACATTTTTTACACATATAAACGTTTAAATAAAACATATTGAAATAAATATAATTTAACATTACTATTCTTAGACTGCTAATTGATCTAGGTACCATTATTGCGCCAATCATCAAATTCTTTTTCCTTAACGTTATCAACCTATTTCCTAATTGTTTCTTATCGTTGACGAGTAATTTTTTAAAAGTTTATTATTGAAAACTACTAACTTTAATTATTGTTAATAATTTTCTCAGCGATTGCGGTGAGAGTAATTGATCACTTTGTTGCCATTGCAACGGTTAGTAGGAGACACAAATTAGTTGTAAAAATTACTGTTGTTAATGTGGTTTTCCATTAATTAGCAGTAGGAAATAGTTATGCAATTTGTCAGCTAATAGGAAATTAACATAAGAAATAATTAGTGGTGATGGAGATTATTAGCAACTAGTTAAATACAGTATATCATTACAAAATATTCAATATTCATTAATAATTTTGTGGGAACAAACGCTGAACAATTTGAACAGATGAGAGCAAACGCGCCTACAAGAGGAAAAAAAAATTGTTGTGTATATGGGTGCTGAAGTGAAAGGTAAAAAGCAAATAATAATAAAAATGTGTGTTAATATCATTAATGCGGTGTTAAAACCAACAAATAAGCTTGAAGAACTTCAAACGGTCTAAGCAATAACCTGCGCAGAATTAGTTTCTGTCATTTAAAATCGCTTTGTAATCAAATTAATTAAAAATTGAAAAATTGTAATATTAGTGTTTTACTAAAAATTGAAGCATGTTTCACTACAAGAAATTGTACCCAGATGACAAAAAGTAGAATATTAATAAAAATTTTCTAAATAATTTTTGTCAAAACAAGATATTTTAAAATATCAGAGTTAAAATCTGCATTTCAAAATAATATGCACAAAAGTGTTGAATTAATCTTTCCGCAAATTTGTGATGCAAAAATAGAAGTTTGTTCTAAAAGAGTTGCAAGCAATAAAGTGTCACGTATTGCTGACTGCACAATACATTCTCATTTAAACAGTTTCAAACATTCAACATTGTTTTACTGCAATCATCAAACCTCCAAAAACCGTTCGACAATCTTGCAAAGTTGATTCATCACAGGCAGAAGGAATATGACAAAGCTGTGGGCGGTTGTGCATTAAATTAATTAATTTAATTTGAAACTATTAAATTTTGGCGGCAATACAAGTTTTATTAAACTACCAATATGCATTGAAAAAAAGTTTGCTGTTGTTAATATTAAAAATAATAATAATCATTGTCTTGTTTGCAGCATTCTTATCCGCAACATATATATTTTTACCTAAATTTGCAAGATATAGATATTTTTCATTAATGTTTTCGGCCTTAATAATGATGATTGTGTTATTCCAATTCATGTTACAAAGTTACAAATTTCTATATTTATACTTGTATAAATCCCTCCAAAATTATGTTAAAGGAACATAAACGCAATTGTTTAGAACACCGACCACTTAGAATTAATGTGCCTGAAAAAGATGCGGTACTTAAATCTTTTAAACATGCTACTACCCACACCTTTTCTGTGATTTTAAAAGTATCAATAAATCAATGGGACAAATGAGGAAATTATTTCGGGTAGAATTCATATGCATGTTGCATATGATTTAGTTTGCCATAGTTATAAAAATCAAAGAAAGCAAATCTTGCAAAATGGTTTATCAATAATTTACTATCTAGAAATCGAGATATTAAAGTTGCGTACCATATTAATCATCGAGTAGTTATGATGAAAGCGTAAATGTTAGAATATAGACAGAATAAACAATGTGTATATTGTATATGTAGTTATTCTACAGATAATATCAAGGTCAATCACTATGATTACTTTTGCGAGAAGTATAACTTAGCTATGCCTAATAATTGCAATTTGAAAATTAAGAAATTTAAACTTTCACACATAATTTTAATAATTGCTGTAGTTATGATTGTCACTTGCTTATTACAAAATTGGTAAATTTGCATTATCAAGAGGTTTTTTTATTCCTCATACTATTATACTAGTCTATATATCAGTTTCAAAATGTTTTGGTAAACTCACATGGCGCTTTTTAGATTCATTTAGTTTTATACCAAGTTCTTTGGCACAATTGGATTGAAATAACATATTGCGTCAAAAAATGTATTTCCCTATAAATCTGTTAAAAGCTTGATTGCATAAATGAAACATTAATACCTGCACAATATTTTTGCAGTACATTGCAGGAAGACGGTACCTTTCACGTTAATTACGAGCACGCTTAAGCCGTGTGGCAAGAATTCAATATTAAAACAAGCAGAAGTTTTTTACCGGTTTTATATCTACCACCTCATTTAAAACAGCATCAACGCCATCTGTATAAACCTGTATGATTGGGTTAAAGGTTTCTGAATGTGATTGGTAGATAGCGCAGCTATCAGTATTGCATTGCATTTATAACGATGGCTGCTAGATGGCGCTGCAATTGGGGCAATATGTAAATGTACATACTATAATATATATTAACTATAATATCTACAAACTATAGTCCTTTAATAATTATATAATATTTCTGTAAAAAAAATGCAATCAAAACATAGGGTAAGGATAAAATTAAACAGGTTAACTTACAGTAAGAAAAGACCAAAATAAAATTTTTATGCATCTTTGATGTCCGCGCACAGGGGCTTGATGGTAGAAAGTGGGTTAAGTAAGTTTTTCTTATAAATCAATGTGTTCATACGGAGGAATATCTTTACGTTGGATTAAAGATATTTTTTGAAGATTAGTAAATTTTTTGTAATATATTTATGCTTGTTTTTTGTCATCTTATCATTGCTCAAGTTTTTAATTTAAATGTGTTAATAACACGCAAATTTAAATAAACTTTTTTACTGTCCAAAATATCAACAACAATTTTCTTAGAAAATGATATATATTTTGCTTTTGTCTGCGCAATAATTTCGATTTGTAATGCTTTTTCCTTTTTTTACACCAAGTGGGTAATAAAGATAATAGTTTAAATTGTTTATTAAATGGGTCGCAAATTTCAAATTGGTGTTTATAATTGGAAATTTGAGTTTGAACTAATTTTGGTAAATTGTTAATTAAGACATAATGCGATTTTTCTTTATTATGAACTAACAATAATTTAATGTGCTTCCCTTTTCTATTTGCACTAAAATACAAAGAACTTCATCTATATATTTGTTATTTTCTCGATAAACGTTTATATCATATACTGTAGGGCTTTACATAAATTTCTACATTTATCCGACACGGCTGCAGCGTTACAGAAACGCACGAGCCGAGTGCAGAAGCGCTTTCTCAAGTTTGGCAGTTGACCTTGGTCATTCACGGCAACTAATCTAGCAGCAGTTATTAAACATCCACCACAGCAAGACGTTCCTAGTCATTCACAATAGCCAATCTAGCAGTTAGTTTCAGTTAGTTCAGTTAGTTACCAGTTAGTCATCTACCGCCACACTAAGAGATCCTTCCACCGCAGTCAAATTGGATAACCCACGCAAGCTAAGATTTTTTCTATCAGCGACAGCAATCGAGAAGTCCGGAACCTTATGATTGCCATAACACCGCAGTGCCGCATAAACGCCACCTCACAACCGCACGTCACCAAACTTACCTAGTCACCACCGCACCACCACAACAAACACGCACGCACAAGTTTCCATAAATTGGTGACTCCAACTTAGTTGGTTAAGCACGCATAATAAACGACCCAACCACAACCGGTGCTAAGGGCGCACCAGGTTCCAGCCACGACCTTGCCAACCACCAACTCGCCAAAAAAATTTTGCATGTCCGTTTACCAGAGTTTGACGCGGACGACCCAGCGTTATAGTTCATCCGCCGTCCGGGCACTCAACGGTAGGGCACTGAGAAAAATGCGCGACCTCCTCTTCAAACCGCCAGCCCACAAGCCCAATGAACAGTTGTGAAAAGAGCTGCTATTGTGGTTTGCCCATTTGCAGCCACAAAAAACGCAACAACTGCTTGAACGAGAAGATATTGGCAATAAAACGCCATTGCAATTCTTGCGCCACCTCCAACGACTAGCTAGGGCTACATACCCAAGTCGCAAATTGCGATGATTAAGTCGCGCATGAACGGGATGTTAAAGAAAATGGCAAAACTTACGTTGCGTTTCGACTAACAATCGGAAAAGCCGCTTGAGGCTCGAGTCCACGCACGCACTGGCGACCACATTACAGGTCTCTGACTTCTGGCCCACGACTTCTAGGCGTCTGCTGGTACCACTACCGGTTCGGCGCCAAGGCAAAGAAATGTCTTTCCCGGGTGTATCTTCGATAATTTGGAAAACAAAGTTGCCGGTCATTGATGGCGGCAAGTGATGGCAGCAACCCCTCAAGCCAAGTCGTAATAACGGATTTGAGTTTGGTCAAAGAATTTTTCATTAACACCAGGGCCGACATATGCGTGGTACCAAGCTCATTCGTAGGTAAAGAATAACGTTCCACAGGGTACTGGAGTATTGTGGTATTGTCTGATCACCAAGAACAAAACCTCTATTAACACTTACGGTTTATTGCTTTTAACCCTCAACGTGGGACTACGCCGCAATTTGAGTTTGGTGTTTGTCATTGTGGACGTGCCAAAGACCAACATATGTGTCAATTTCCACTATCACTACGGGATACCAGTAGACATCCGAGGTAGCGTTTAATAAACCTTAAAACGGGCTTTGCCACGACAACACAAACAGCAACAAATTACTTCGGTTTACCACATACATACCACACCCAGCCCCCCGACCAAAAAAAGACTACGTCGTTTGGCATCCGACAGGCTGAAACCAAACCAGAGTTTGAGTCTATGCTACACATAGGCATTTTTCGCCTATTAAAAAGGTAGCTAAACTGCTCCCCCACACATGGTGCCCAAGAAGTCTTACGAGTGGCGTCCGTGCGGTAACTACCAAACCCTGAAAGTTTGCACCATCCCAAACAGGTACCCTCTGTGGCACATCTAAGATTTTGCCCAAGCCTTACGCGGGAGCAACGTTTTTACAACCATTGGCAAAAGCATATTACCAGATCCCCGTGGTAGTGGATGACGTGGAAAAGACAGCTATTGCCACACCGTTTAGCCCCTTAAAATTTCCGACAATAAACTTTGGCCTAAGAAATGCAGTTCAAAATTTCCAGCGTTTTATTGACAAAATGTTTTGCGACCTTTCGCTTGCTTATGCCTACATCAACAACATCCTGGTGGTATCCTTAACCAAAGCCACTTTTGACCACCTGCGTGTTCTGTTTGAGCGTTTAAAGATGTACGGAGTGGTAATCAACTTAGGGAAGTGCTGTTTCAAAGCAGCCAAAGTCACCTTTCTGGGTTACGGATGTCCGGAAAAAAAAAAAACCTCTGCCCGAACAGATTGCCGTCTTCAAAGGACTCCCAAAGTCCACAACCCTTGCCAATACCTGGAGTTGGTAAACTTCTATTAGCAGTTCCTGCCCCGCTTGACCAAAACTCAGGCCGTCTTTAAAGACCTGCTTGGGGGCAAAATAAAGAGGAAGGCACCCGTCAACTCGACAAAGGTAGCGGATGCCGCGTTCACTGCAAATAAGGATGCCATAGCCGACCCAACTACTACCGGCACATCCGCACCCAGGAGTTTCACTTGCCCTCGTGTGCGACGCCTTGGCCCATGACATTGAAACAATTTTGCACGTGGACGCGACGAACGATTTACTAGATTTTTACTCAAAAAAACTCAGCTTAACTTAGCAAAAGTATAGCACATACGACCGGGAGCACTTATCCGTTTACCGGGCGGTTCGCAATTTTTGGCACATGTTGGAAGGAAGCCCATTCATAATACAAACCGACC
Source organism: Ecitoglossa quadriceps (assembly GCA_027574925.1). Taxonomy (NCBI): domain Eukaryota; kingdom Metazoa; phylum Arthropoda; class Insecta; order Coleoptera; family Staphylinidae; genus Ecitoglossa; species Ecitoglossa quadriceps. Next base: position 8,173 of record JAODGC010049388.1, on the reverse strand, counting down.
ACATGCCGCTGACGTTTAGCTTTAAGCAAAACCTTGACCGCTGTTCCCCGAGACAATTCCGACACCTGGATTTCATTAGACCATTTTCCACGAGCATCCGTTTCCTTCCAAGTAGCAAAAACGTAGAAGCCAACACAATGTCCCAGGTTGATGCAATTACAATAATAACAAACTTCCCAGCTCTGGCGGCCGCCCAACAAAACGACACCAAATTGCGTCTTTGGACGTTTATTTTCGGATTAAAGCTGAAGGTCGTAAATATGCCCGGGTCCGGCGCAACGATGTGTTGCGACCTTTTTACCAACACGCTTTGTTCATATCTCCCGACAAAGTTCCGGCAGATTGCTTTCAACCAGGTGCACGGCTTGTTACATCGCGGTGAAAAAACAACAATCAAGTTGATAAAGGAAAGGTATATGTTGCCCTTAGTCCCAACCGCTACTGGAGCCACTCCACCAGCAATTCTCTAAACCACCTTTTGTTAGCTTCATCAAAAGCGCAACCAAAAACCACCTAAAGCACACACACCACACGCTTGGGACGGCAAGTCCAAATTTCTTCCCGCCACTGAAACAGCCTCCGGTAACACTTTTTTCAGTAGCGAAGGGTACGAATGCAATGCAACGTCAGAAGTACATTGCAGGAACGCTACGCAAGTTCCTTCCTATAAGAAAGCAGAACTTTCTTCCAATCCGGCATTTAATCTTGGTCATCCAGGGCAACCAGTCCAGCAGCAGTTCTTAGTCATCCGGCACAGTAAGTCAGAAAGTAAGGCGGTAGCCCGTGAGCGCCAACACACCGGAGTACCCCGTGGACGCCACCATACAGCCGCTCACCACCAAACTCACCCAGTTACCACCGTGTTGTGAGATATTCGCACAACCTTCTACAACACTAATATGATTTAGTGATTCAATCTTAGACATATTTAATATGTGACATGGTAACTGAATCCTGGTCACGTTAATTTTATTAAAATGTTGTTCATAACTATTCCTCCTATTGGTATTATTATTTATATTTCATACAATGCATGGATCATTATTGTTGATAACATGTATCCAAGCCTTCAAACCTTAATCTGATAAAGTAAGTTAATAAACGTACACATAGGATTATTCTTGTTGATGTTGACAATGAGATGTGAAATTGATTTGAAAGCCCATCCACTTTCTCGTTCTTGTAACTCTTCACTCATTACAATAATTTTGGCGATAAACTTGTTTGAAATTCCATTAATATTATTCGATGACATCACAATAAATATAATATAATAAATATAAACTTGATGTTAAACAATTTCAGTTATCTACATTTCAAAGTTGCAAATATGTAGCAAAAAAACTCCAGGTTGATTTTACAATTGATCAACTTTTTAACTGCTGTTTTAAAAATGTTTATACAGTAAAATTTAATGGCACACAAGGATAAATTTTTTTTAACATTTTATCGTTATTTGAAGTTTTAATTCAATACAACAATGCATTTTTTAATGCACTTTGCACCATTTGAACCCTGTTATTATCTTGTTTTTTGGAGTCACGTTTAATATGATACTTTGATTTTAAATAAAATAAATTATTTACATTATTAGTAAAACGTTTGTTACACACGATGCATTCATGCATTGTTGTTGCTACGGGAGCGGATGTTGATGTAGATAGAGAGTCAATAGCTTCTATTGTTGCTGATATTTGCATTCGTTTACCTGCAGACTCACCATTAATGATGTATTTTTCTATTGCACTCTGCATGTGCACAATTTTAAGATAACATACAAAATTGTCTAACCGACTAAAACTTTTTTCACAATTCATATACAGATGTATCTTACGTTGTTAGAGAAGTATATTTCGTAAATCATACTTTTCACACTTAGGTCATTGGAATTGATTACTTTGAGCCATAATGAAATGGTTTGCATCAGTTTAATTAAAAATAAATTATTTCAAACAAAACAGTAGAATTGGAGATCTAAATTACACTTAAATGTTAGTAATGGATTAAATCATCAGTTGAATCAAACCCATTTATATATAACTTTAAAACGTTAATAATTATCTCTTGACGGTTAAAATATATACGTTTTTATATTCGTTATTTTTATAACCACATGATAATATTAACTGCAGTGCTAATTAAACTATTACTCAAACAATCACTGTGCAATGCAAACGTAATAATAGATAGAAATTAAAACATTTTTCAAAATGTGTGAATTGATCAAAGCGATTGGTACTTCAATATATCAACTGTCGAGTGATTTTCATGTTGTGATGACTTTCATAATATTACTGAAATTATATCATAGAGTTCAATTTACTTTAAAGTCAAAAATTCAGATAACCCAAATTATAATAGAACCAAGTGAATAAAAAATGTTTATCAAGATTTACTCAAGCATTCAGAAATTCTTTAACCGCAACTATCAAAATCCTAAGGATTTCTACAGTTACAACAAACATCAGCTTAATGATTGTGTGCATTGCTAATGTGCAAGCAAAAAAAAGGAGCTAATGAAGCAACAATAGTTACGAGGCATCAGAAATCAAACAAAATGATCGAACTAATAATCATTTCTTATAATAATCACATTTTTTGGTACAAATAAAGAAAACGCAAGTGTGAAAGAAAACGTGAAAGTATATAAAAATTTTCTTAACATTAAAAAAACCATCTTATAGATTAGAAAGATTGAGTGGACTTAAACGATACTTAAACAACTGCTTAGGTTTTATCTGCGGGCAACAAAAACTATTTAAGACACTCGAGCTAATTAATGATATAGTATTATCGCAATTATAAGCTCAAATTCAAAATTCATCATCATCATCAACAACAGAATCAATAACATATTATTATTATAAGATAACAGTAATTATGTTAGATTTAAAACTTATACATGAGTTCAACATTATGTAGGTTGCACATTATATGTGTCACACACAGTTCATTATGGTACATACAGGAAGTGATAAACTGTTTTTCAAATTTCAAACATTTTTAGTTGATTTTAAATTTAGTACATTATTGTATAGTATTTTATTATTGAGTACATAGAGAGTTTCATTTTTGTACACTTTTTACAATAACCAACGCTGGCTTGTGCTTGAAAAGTAAATTTTGCAAGTTATCAAATTTGATAAATCGACTAGTGTATGAAATTTCATGATAATTTTCATCAACCCATCGCACGCTTTATCGGATTTTACTAATCGTTTGACAAAATGATAGTTTGGGCAATATTAAAAGCTTGTAGATTTTTACTTAATTGTAGATTGATAAATAATGCATCTTGCTTATAATTTTCCTTTTTACAGCCTGACGAAAATTTTGCTACCAATTCACTTATCACTAGTTTGTTTGTGTCTAAAATTAATTTCCAAACAACGTTAGAAATGTATGCACAAAAATTAAATCATTTAGAATGAGACAATACGCTTTAGTATTTGCTTAAGATTGATAATAGTAACGTGATTGAAATACTTTATACATTTGATATGCGGTCACATAATTGTTATCATTAAGGTTTAGATTCATGTTGTCGTACGGGTATATCAAAGCATTCAAATATACTTCAAAACTTACAATAATTTAATGGTCAAACTTGGTTATATCTACTGTAAAATTATTTTTTTATTTTATTTTGAAAACATATAATTACGAATTGAAGTTATTCAAGTACGGGTAATGTCTTAACAAATCAAATGTCCTTATCAGTATATTTCAAAACAGGCAATCTGCATCCAATACATTTGTATTGCCAACAAATATAAACGTAAACGACATGATTAACTTTGATGTTACGCATCATGAAAAAAATTTAAGCACAAATTGCCACAATTAAAAGATTATAAAAATGATTGTTTTTGCTCGTAATTATGCAGTAATTCAGTATTTTATTGACCTTAATGTTCTTATATTCTACCCAATAAATTCCATTTGATTCCTTGGAATCTAAGTTAATCGCATCACATTAAATTTTTCTCGGTTTATTTTGTGATGTATCTCACAACAACACCCCTTGAAAGGATAGAATGCATTGTGGTTTAAACTTATTTATGACAATATTTGATAAAATACGTTTCTTAGGAAGCAAATTTAACAATTTATTGAATAGGAACCATAACCTTGTCTATACGGTTTAAAAAAAAAACAGATCCTAACTTTTCAATTGCTATTACCTCCATTTGTCGATTATAACACGTATTTTTGTTGCAAATTTTGCGTACAATTTGTGAATTTTTTACTGTTTTAGTGGCTCCTACTGCTCCACCTGACAACGCACCTAAAGCGCTTAAACCAACAAATATCGGAATGAGTAATAAAATAACACCTTATTTAGAAATCAATTTTATATGTGGTTTAATAACTGGTTAGCACCAGCTTCTTTTACTGCCTTTTTAGCTAACATAAGTGCTATTAGCTCCTTTAATTAAACCACCACTAGCATCAATATTGCTTTTAAATGTTTTGCTAATTTTAGCTAAAATATTTTTATTTGGGCTAGTAAACTGTTTTTGCTTATTGTTTCTTCTAACACCCATTTTAAGATTTTGTTTTAATTTCATTAATGTTGGTACCGCAAGTACAGCAGCTTTTTTTATCTAAATTGGAATTTTTAGCTGCACCTCGCTTGCATGTGGCTTCTTCCAGCAGTTTGTCAGCAATGTGTCGTCCGCTAGTAATTTTATTTTGGTAATAGGCGCAAATTCCGTGTGCTGATTTATCATTGAATTCGCGTGTGTAATTTGGTGCCCGGATCAAAAAAGTGCAGTTATATATATATGTATATAAATTGCAGATATACAAGAGCATTATCTACTTCCAACAAGTACAAAAAACTTATAAATAATACAAGAAAAAACAGAAACAACTATATTACAGTCAAACGTTTTTGAAAACAAGACAACAATTAAAAAGAAAGATACAATTTATAAACATATTAAACAACCAACGTTTAATTAGACGACAGAGATTAATATTTGCAACAATGAGCAACAACAAGTCAAAATTTTTTGTTTACAAATGGAAAATTCTATATATTTCATAAACATATAACCAAATTCTCATTTGATGCCGAAAAACACATTTTTTAAGATCCCACCCAAATACAAAATTGCTTAAATTCTGAGTTTGTTATTGTAATTTATAACTGTATTTACGTAATCAAAATTCTATCCATACAACTTGTACATTCTTAACAATCTATTAAAAATTGTTTACTAAGACTTCCGTTAAATCATCAAATTAATGCCATTTTTAATTTATATTTTAAATTTCCCTACATCATCTGCAACAGCATTTATGTTAGCAAACTAAATAAGTGTCAAAATAATGTTGAATTACTTGGATATTTACGCAACTATTTCTTTGATATTCGTTCAAAAATTGATATTGCTATATATATTGCATTTTGCTATATTGACAAAAATTTATACTTTACTGTCAACAAGTCGCTTCTAAAACAGTTAAAACTTCTTTTATTTAAAATATCCAATCAGTTAAATAATGTTTTAACAATCAGCGAACCCAATAGAAAATAATGTTAATTTTACCGGTGCTAATTGGTATCATGGAATTATTTACGTTATCCAACATTATAATTACAACATTGATTACGTTTGCATCACCAGGGGCAAAAGAATGTGTGATTTTACTAAATTATCTAAATATTAATTGTTATCATTCTAAGGTTAATTCAACAAAAATGGGCACAGTAATTTGTGTAAAAGCAACAATAAGTCGTTATTAACGTATACTATCAAACTAAATGATTTCAATTATACCTGCAACAAAACATAGTTGCAACATGTTGTCTAAAAACTACATCTACATCAGGATTTAGTGCAACAAAAATAATTGCTAAAAATAACCTTGAATCAAAAGTGTGTGAACAGGTTGATATATTTTTCTATATAATTCATTCGTATGATGTGTGTATAAACCAAAGATGTGAACCAATATTATTAAAACTGCCTTTATGCTTAAGATATGATACTCTGATACCTTCATTTATTGGATACATTCGACAACATCTAGCTCAAATAAAATACCAACCCCAAAAACACTAGCAGATGCTGGATTCTACAACAGTAGGATCAATGGTCAAACAACTTGTTTTAGTTGTAATTTTTAATTAATTTTGAAAACAATATAATACCCTAATTGCAGATCATGTGTAATATTATAAATTCTGTAGATACATCTAAACTAAGTTCTCTCAATTGAAACGAAATAGTGTTGATAAACATCTAATGCATATTAAAATTAATTAGTAAAGCCATTACTCAATGACAGATTTGACCATTAAGTTTAATTAATAATAATTATTATTGATATGCAACGTTATTTACTTATAGTTTTAGCAAGTAATGCATATTATTATTATTTAGATTTGAACTTCCGTAAACTTTGGTCGTAACATCCATAAAACTCTGCGCTGAAATAAGGATAATCGCGTAGGAATTTATCATAGCGTTTATTGCTATGTCAAAAGAAGTAATAAGTTTTAAACAGGTGAATTAAACAATCCAACGTATAATCCAAAAATTCCCGAGTCGCGCACATTATTTATTTCCATGCCATTCATTTGTATAGATATTTAATGCGCCTTAAATTTTCCGCAACAGATTTCCGGTAATTGGATAAACATTAAATTGAAATTTTTAAAATAAACGTTGTAAACAGTTGCACTAATCGTATTTATTATGGTCAAAATTATGAATAGAGTTGCTTTTTGGAAGTAGATGTTGAATATCCGCAATCAATTCATGATTCGCATTCTGATCTACTATTTTGTTCTACGCATCGAATACAGAATTATATGTTAGAAGTACTGATAACTTATCACAATGCATCGCACACGATGTTACTTTAATAAAAATTCATAGGATTTTAACATGTGATCATTACGGTTGATTGAAAGAATATTTAATGTTAAATGCAAAATTATATATTGTGGCTATATAAGACTCTGAAAAAATTTCTTTAAAAAGAAAAATAATACATACCATGAAAAAACATTAGAGAATATTTGGAACCATCGCAGTATACAATTAGTACTTAAAGATACTTGGAACAAAGCTAGAAAACTTATTGCTAAACCTAGTTTTTAGTTTTAGAGCTAGATGCGGCAATTTGAGGCATCTACACTCTGATAATAATGTTCACAGTAATAAAAGTTTTAATAAAAACTGGATGAAAATTTTGAAGAAAAGCGCATTCAGTAAATAATAATTAGCAATCTGACATCATATCAAAAACCAAACACGGAAAGATAAAATAGTTGAAAATCAAAAAAACAAGAAAAAAAGCGTTTTGAAATAATTCTATAAAACTATATATGAAAGCACAAAACAAAATTAAAAATGCAATAACAAAAATAAAGGTTAATTGGATGGAAAAATAAATGAACAAAGCTGAACATACAAAGAAATGCAAACCATAGAAAAATGAGTCAATAAAATCAACAATGATGAATAATAATGTGAAAGGGAGCAAAGTATATAGGTAAAATATTTATTTAAAATGTTAACACAATAACGTACAGAGGTGCCAGAAAAAATCTAATTTTACAAAGAACCAAACAACAATCGCGATAACTTACCTATTAGAAAAAAAATCCTGCAGATAACAGCAAAACATATTGAAGCAAATAAGAATTTTTTGTAAATAGTATATCCCTCACTACAAAAATTCGACAAACCAAATGAGAATACAAATTAGATATCAACATATAATACATGGATTGTTAAAATTTAAAAAAAAAATTCTTTAAGATTTTTAAAACGTATAAAACCATAAACAAAATAAAAGTACATAAAATAATACAGCAACTATGAGTGAAATAAACTCCCAAAACAATGTTTAAAAAAACGGATAATAGCATATGCAGATAATTTAACATTAGTAGCCCAACAAAAAAACTAATACAAGACGCAATAAAAATCACAATAGATGAGAAAAAAAATAAAACTAAAGATTAACGTAGAAAGCTAAAGTAATAATCACCAGGAAAAAAAACCCAAAATAGTAAATAGTAAATAAAATGTTTCACGGAATCTCGAAATTCTTTGGTAATAGTCAAAGCAAGCAGAGGTGTGTGAACCTATAAAATAGATATACACAAAAAGTGGTAAAAATACCAGCGTACAAGGTAACAAAAATATCA
>JAODGC010049366.1:0-17209 GCA_027574925.1 Ecitoglossa quadriceps | reverse complement strand
CAATTTATTTGATAAGTTTTGAATACTATGAATACGTCAGAAAACTCGTTCTGTATCTTCCTATTTTCCAGCAATATTCTCAATCCATGTGTCTACAAAATTTCTACATTTTCAAGCTCTATAAACAAATGAAACTGTAAAAATTAATGTTTACATTAAATAAATTGCTGGCATAAATTATTTAAAATTAAATTAACAAATTACATTAATCTAAATCTTTTTCAACAAAGTGCTTTGTACTTATTAAGAAATCATATAACTCCTGGAGTTTATTAATATATATTTTCAACAATCTTTTTGCAATCAGCAGTTTTAAATGCCTCCGTTTATTATTTTCTTGTATTAGAAAAACTGATAAATAGAACTAAATTCATGTACATTTTGTGTTAGCATATCGTAGCTAGGTAGACCAACTAGGTCTAAAAGTGGAATGTCATATCGTTTGTGTCTAAAATTCAATAACCTTACTTGTTTGCACTAAAAAGCTTGTTGAAAACGGTTCAAATTTTACAAACAGCCATTTCTATGCTTCAATAATTTAAGATATCAATATTCCAAAAACCTTACAAATAAATTCTTGTTGCCTTCTTTCATATGAACTATTGTAAAACTCACTTTGCTATTTCTATTTTCAGCTCGCCAATTTAATGCCAACCTTTTCTAACGTACACAAACTTCTGTTTATTCAAAAATTGCAAATGTTTACTCATTCATCATATTTAATAATTCTATTTAAATCATTACTGTACGCAGCCATTAAAAATTTGTGCTCAATTGTTGTATAAAATCTTATAGTTGCAATGGAAGTAAAATTTGAAATTATTTTCTTTAATAATCAACAAATCAGCCAAACCAAACACTTAATCACACGTCTTTAGAATGTAGTGACTAATCAAAAATATCCTGCTTTACCTAAATACATTCCTGTTGCAAACAAATTCCAAATGTAGAGGGTGTGATATAGCAATTTACGGGTCTTTATTGTGGAACATTTTTTTAGTTTCAAAACTGTTAATTGAAATACTGTAACACCAATATATAGCAATTCCGATTCCATAAAATTTCATATGTATTGTGTCCCACCCTTTTACAATTCTAAGCAATGCATTCTACGCTGGTTTCTTACACTCGCTTGTGTACACCAACAATTTGTGCAATGTGCAGTTTTCTTTTACGCAATGAAATTTGCGTTTGAGGTTACACTAGATATGTTTATTATTTATGAAATAATCGAATTGTAAAAACACCTAATTACATTCAATCTGACGAATTGTGCGAGAGAATGACGAAATTTGCAAGTGCTGATATGAAAATATGAATAAATTATTTTATGTACTTTTATGTTTTTGGTACGTTATATTCATTATTCGTTTATTTTTGTAGTTTGATCGTTTTTTTTAAACTGTTGGCTACTTTCAAAGAGAAATTTCATTCCTTTTGTTATTGCTGCAATGTTGGGAATTTCGAAGTTTGTGCCATGCCAATCAGCCTTAACGGCAAAGCGAAGGCTTTTGTTACAATACGAAGTTTCATCTTGAACGTGTTGTAAGTTTATGCATTTTGTGAAAGAAAACATCATGCCATCCATACTTTGTCAAATTTTTTCTCATTATCTACAAGTGCCATGTGGACTAAATTATTTTGGTTCCACACTATTTTACTTTACTGTTTTATGGTTAGGTATCTGGTTCGTTTCATTGTTGTTTCAGCTTTTTATTTTTTAGTGGATGATTATCTCTACAGAGTAATCTTCCAACGGTCATGTAATTCTTGTCCAACTGCATATATAGAAAACCTCAATTTCAACGTTACCTATAAGAAACACCTGCGCACCCCAAGAGCTCTCATACCTATTACTTCTCGTTTGTTAACGATGTAATAAAATATCCACATGCAGCAACTTTATTAATTCAAAAATCTATCAGTAAACCCAATTCTAAATGAAACAATTTTCAAATGCCTACAACGTTTATTTCAACCCCCAAAATAACCATCTCTTAACAAAGAATTTTTCAACACTGACCACTACTTGCATAAATTAATGAACACAAAGTAAAAACAGTGAAACTGAAGAAAGCAAAACGCCGAAAACATTTTTATAACATCAAATAAATGTCATAGCAAACTTATTATGATGCAATGAATACCACACCCTTCGTGTAAGTAAAATCAATGCAGCACTGCTTCAAAATTCTTCAAATTTAAAATATGAAATCTTGTTTTACAACACTGGCCGCTGTTGCAGTTAACAACATAATTAATGTTTTAGGAAAGTTATGTTTTAATATTAATAATTGCTTATAATTTAATCTAAAATTATGATCTTATGGAGATTAGAGTTAATACAAATCTGCATAAATTTATTTTTCGTGTGAGTGCAATCCAAATAAATTAAATGTAGTTTTGATGACTCTAATTGAGCAAATGCACACATAACAATATTTTTTTTATTTATGAACATACGTTTTTCTAAATTCATTGAAATTTATAAAAACATATATCTAATGAAGTTAATTTATTGACTAGATTAACAAACAACGCTCTTATTAGTTCCTGCTGGAATAATAATTGTAGGACGCCGATGAAATGAACTTTTAGCACCTCCAGTTGATAACACAAAACTATAAGCGGTTCAAAAGTAGGTTTAATTAAAAATAGGTAAGAAAGGAAGCAGTGAAATTTTCGAATTTACCAACTGCAGCAGGGTGAAGTTGTTGAAACGGAGGAAGCCACTTCTCCAGAAAATAATAAGGATAAACACAGGATACCGAATGTAAGGCAGAACTTATTGATACGGTTGTCATGCATCGTGCTGGAAATTCACATCTCCAGAAAGAAAGTGTCTATTGCACTTAAATATTGCATTATTATGCGTAGCACCAGCAACTCATGCACATCTCGCACATACCAACAATAAATGTTATGCACACCATTTTATCATCTTCAATTACATTATCAGGTTTAGGCTTACAGAAGGATATATCTAAAAAAAGTTTAATTAAACGGTTACTCTTTTTGTTATAACCGGAATTGATTTGCTGAAAACTACTTATTCATACAACTTTGTACAAGGCTAGCTTTCAAGTGTTTGTTAGACTTTATACTCTCAAATGCCTGAATTTCAGAGTTGATATAAGGAACTGTTTGTTTACTTCACTAAATATTATTTTACATCTGAAATACCAAATGTCGGATAAACACAGAGCATATTCATAGCTAAATGGTGGTATATTGTATAGATCTGTGCAATTAATGTCTTCCTATTTCTGCTGATATCTCCTAACACCATTCTCCTAAATTGTGAGAAGATTGTGTTAATAATTACTAATTTAATAAAAACTCATGCCTATGTAAAACAAGTTTAAATTGTAAGAGAAAAATTGTACTTATAATACCCATAGATAATATAAATAATAAGTTTAAATAAATTTTTAAGAACCATTATAAACGCAGAAGCACATTGATAACAAATAATAAAAAACAAAAAATGTGCAAGCAAGTTCTTTTTAGATTCATGTCTTAAATACTAAAAAAACAGTGGTTTAAAATATATACAAACATGAGTACAATCTTTGAGATTGTACTCTTTACGAAGTCCTTAATTGTTTAAGAAATGGAGAGTGTATATGTATAATGCTATGAAACCACACTACTTACCTTTGGCATTCACAATAATGTATTATAAGGCGTATTAATTAGATTTTATGTAGAAGTGCCAAAGGGGCGGGTTTCTTCTTACAATTGCTCTTCAAGCAGAAAAATTGGTATTAAGTTATACGAAAAAAACCAAGCAGACTGTGATTGTATTATTAAATCTAATGATTCAATAATAACAAATAAAATTTACCCTACAACTTAATATTTGTGGTTGTTTTGCATGATTTTTATTGTTCCGAATTTGTCTCATGGACTTTTCCATGAGATTTTGTTCTGGACTAAGTAAATTAGTTTACAAGCATTGAAGTAATTATAAAGTGCACAAATAAAAACAGGAATTTATTGCAAAAATTAGTAATAAAATAATAATATGTTATGATGAGTGCCAATTAATTGCATCTTAGAAAAAGCCATCCGTTATCAATTTGCTTAGTGTTTTGTGGTTGGTGTATTTGGATAAGGAGCATGCGTGTGTCGTTGCAATTTGTAGCGGTGTGTTTAACCCTAAATAAATATTTTAATGAATTAATTTTCCAGTTATACGATATGTTGTCGGAATTCTGATTGTTTATTATCTAGTACCATTTTGGCTACTCTTAACGGTTGACTCCAGCTGTCATTCCATAAAGTGTTGTTGGGGCTCGTAATATTATAATAAAAGAAGTTGATTTTGTATAATCAATTTCAATATTTCGAATTGTTAATTCGTTAAATGTATTTCCAAAGCCAAGGAAAATACAAATTTCTTTATTATTATTTCTTTATTTTTATATTATTTCAAAGACTTTTAAATATTTTCCAAATAATAAAGCTTTTATCAATGTTAAATATTGAATATACTTTATTGTATATATATATATACATGACGTAACCCCATATTAACCTGCATAAACCAGAAGAGCTTTGCTATCTGTGATAAAACTTACGTAATGTTGAAGTTGTATATGACGGAAAATTAATGCGAACAGAATAAAAAATGGCGACCGAGAATGGTAACGATCGGTCGTTTGGCTTTGTATTTTTAGAGACATGGAACGATTTTTTTGGCTGGTGTTTTAGCAAATATAATTACATTTTGGCAAAGATTATAAAATTGACAACCGGGTTAAGATAATTCAAAGTAAATTCAATACAAGTTATTGGTTAACAAATTAATTAGAGAAACACAATATTTTCATAATTTGCCTACTCCGAACTTGTTTCAAGTAACAAAAAATAAAAGTTAATTTGTGTGTCATGTGTTTCAGTCAAGTCTTCTAATTATAAGTTATTATCTACTAATACAATTTCACATATTTTAAAAGCGCCATTAATATCCTTTTAACTGCAAGTATTATCAACTTCAACAAAACAAATAAATTAGAAATACTTTCCTGCGTTCAAAGTGTTTGCAGTGGTTCTTCCAATGTTATTGTTTATCAATTTCATTTTGGTAAATAGGGAATAAAAATTATTACTGCCTCAATTTGTTTGCGCTTGTCAGCTACCCATTATTATACAGTATTTACCGTCCAAGTGGTTCACGCGTGAGGATAGTGTGTGCTGCATAATAACTGGTTAGGTGCGGTATTTATCAAAAATTTATCCTTAGATTGTTTAGCATTGTACTAGGCACATCCACCTCTGCCAGCTAGAAGACTTTGTTTATCGGTGCACTAATATTGGAATGGTCCAGCACAAAGCTTATTTATTCGTTTTTGAGAAAAAAAAAACGTGAATTAGGGGAGAAGAAGGTGTGCCGGCAATGCAGCTTCAACTAAAAGAAAATCAGCTGGAACATTTATGTCATGTTACACTAAAAAAGTACAAGTTATCGAGCAATTTAGTGTCAATGCACATTCCCTACACAAGAAAAGGATTCGCATTTTTACATTTATTGCCATATGTGCGACTATAAGGATTAAAGTTGTGTTTATATGCATTGGATATATCAACATTTTGCATTGGCTTTGATTAAAAAGCCATGTTTTTGGGCTTGCATTAAAATTCTTATTCTCGGATATTGGATTTTGTGTTTTACATTCTATGATGCAGAATGATATGCTTTATTGATTGAATAGTAAAATAATTTAATAAAAAGTTACCACCGTTTTTCAATCTCCTCTTATAAAGTAAATGACTTATTTGCCTGAAACATTTTTTTTATTGTCGCGGGTTTAGTATTAACTCTAACAAAATATGGAATATTCTGATTAAATAACTGATTACTAAGGGGAACCTAAGGTTTACACCAATCAGTGTGTTAAGTGACTTTCTCTTCTACTGTTTTTTAGAGATTATTTGCACATAACCTACATCTCCGCTGTGAATGCTATGGCTATAGCTATGAATAATCTCTCTCTAATTGTAAAATTAATTTATACGGGATAAGAATTGTTTTGTGAAAGATTAAACATATTTGATAAAAGTATAAAATACTGTAAGATTAGATAATATTGTAAACGTAAAAAAAATACTAGTGGAAGTCAGTGAGTAATCGAACACAAAAGACAAAAAATGTGCTATAACGCAGAAATATTTATTAGTAACAACGGAGGTTTGTATATATTGCATTTAAATTGCTTGATATATCTTATAATACTTTCCGAGTTGGCAACTGGACTTTAGTCCCTATGCATTCATCAAACTTCTTGCACTGTCTATAAATATCTTTCATTAAAAGTAAGTTTCAAATCGCATTAATTGACCAATCCTAAAGAAAAACTTCTTTTTACTATCATATAAAAAATTTAATAAAATGTAAGCGTTTAAAATACACTGGCTACCAATTTTACATTTTACCCTTTATTTGTAAAAATGAAATACTTACTTTATTTTTTACGTTTACGCATACTTTATAAATCGTATACTTTACAGTATTTTTTCAGGTAGTCTCAGTCAACATTAGTTTATTTTCGGTAACACAAGAAAGTAGATATTTTTTTTGGGTTCCATCATTTCGTCGACATTCCAGCGACGTCTAATTAATTTTCCAAATCGGTTTCTGATAAATAATGTAATAATTTTTCAACCTTTTAAAATACTAACCTTTTTTAGTTAGTTAACTAAACTTAACTTACTGTTAACATCACTAATTTCCTTGTTTTGTTCTTCATTACTATTAATAAATAGGGTATCATCGCATCACGTCCAATATGGTACATACTTTATTAACACCACACAAATTTTAATTCGTAAATTTAAATTGCATTTAGCTGCTAACTTGATCTGATTTTAACGTGGAGTAATAAATCCTTCGACGCTGTGCTTATTTTTTACTCAAAATATAAAAGAAAAATAGTAAAATTTATTTATATTTGGCATTAGTTTGTGTTGTCTTGTAACTGGTTTCTGTGGTGTAGTGGTCATCACGTTTGCCTAACACGCCGAGTGTCTCCGGTTCGATCCAAGGCGGAAGCAATTTTGATAACGCAATCTGGCAGATATATAAGAATTGTAGACCTTCATAAAATGGCAAATCTACCTATACTAATAGAATTTGTACAAAAATGTTGCAAACATTTTACGAAACAGAATTAAACATTAATCCATTGTTAAAGAACATTACCAAAATCACGAGACACAACGCACCAAATATGAAATAGTGAATAACATATTTAGCGCATAAAAACAAATGTTTGTTAAATGTAAGTTAGCGTAAGTAATTGTTTAAAGCAGGTTTTTACTTTTAACCTTTCCTGTATAGTTAAGACTTCCCTACGACCAATAATTACCTGAAACACTTTTGGAACAAATATGATCCTCGATAAATATTTTATCCATGTAAACAAACAATGAGAATATCAAACGCAACGGAATACCACAAATTATAATCAGATAAGCTTTGTAAGTAGGAACTGATTACAAGAACACTGTAATTATTAACACTATGTAAATATACATGTTATTGTTAATCATAATAAATCTTTTGAATTGCAAAAATTGCTTAATACGCAGAGGGTCCCCGGTTCGATCCCGGGCGGAAACAATTTTGTCACTTAGTCCTACAATACCCAAAATAATTTCCTATTAAAAAAATGATTGTGACCTACATGTTTTCCTTTGCAAACTACGAGTGGTTTAAATTTATAGACATTTGAAGGAGGCAATATGCCTGTCAAACCTTTCAAGTATATTCTATGTAATGAATGTCGGACACTAAGATCAACTAAGATCACTTAACCTTTTATCTTAGGCTACTCTAGTACTTAGGCAAAAGTATATATATTTACTGTCGGTTGATTTTAAAAAAATCCTGATTTTAGGGACCAAGAGATTAAGTTATAAGTTGTAGAGCTTTGACGCTTGTTTGGTAGCGTGACTGGGTGTATTTCTTATGGAGTTTTGCATTTTTGAGTTTGTGCTCATTGATTTGTATGTTTCTTTATAATTTTAATATTGTTAATGTTATTGTTAGTTAATATTGATGTTATTGCCAACTTTTGAGTGTTTAATTAGGTGGTTTGCAAATGGGTAATATGTAAAGATATCTTTGAGAGCGCGCAAATCTTTTGCATTTCTTACTTCAAAATTTGTGGTTTTGCCTGTAAATATACGAATGGGCAGGAGTTACTGGTTTGATTGTTGATTCCCCAAAATTTATGGAAGGAGAATAACGAAAAGTGAGACGTGGGATATGAATCGTAGAAAGATGTATGGCTAGTTGTATCAGGGAGGTAAATGTAGAGGACACCAGAAATTGATAATTTCAGAGTCAAAACAAAGAAAAAAAAGTTACTTTTGACTTAATTTGGGAATAAATTTATCAATTAGATTTGACTTTCCCTTAGTATATATTTATATCCCCAAAGTTATTAGGATATAAATTAGAATAGAATATTCTCCCTTTAACTATTAACAGAATGCAGGTTGTAGCATAGCTGCAGATATTGTTGGATTGTCTGCTACAAAACTGGAAAGTTAGATTGGCATGCGTGGTAATGGACCAGACAAATAAACTACTATAAACCTGATGGTGTCACCAGTTCTTATGAAAAGAAACCTAACCTAACCTAACCTAACCTAACCTAACAATGAGTGGGCAAAATTGCGACAGTAAAAGAAAATTTACTTGCACCGCGGATTTCTGTTTCTACCAAATTGAAATTTATTTTTGTATTTTACATCTTTATATGTATTATATGGGAAAAAATGAAAGTTAAATCTATTCTGCAAAACATAAGCAGCAATAAGATAAAGAAACAAACGTTTTTTATATACTTTTTTAAAGTCAATATATTTATGCTTTGTTATTATTTTGTCTTGAAAAAATCCGCATTTTATTTGATAGAAGCATAATATTTATGACAGGGTCTAACAGATCCAGAGGTTGATGGTGCGTGGTAACAATATTACATATTATCTAACATAATCCTCTTTTCGTTAACGCTTTATATATACTTCTTCTGATTTTTATTCATTTCATTTGATTATATTTTGATTTCTTCCGTTTATTAATAGAAACCATCTGTACACCAGTATCCCGTAACTTGTTCCGGTTTGTGCTTGGCAGTTTATGAGAATGGCGGATGTAAAAACATAAGTAAATTATGGGATGAATGATATAATAATAGATAATAATAAGTAAAATAATAATGAATAATAATAAGAATAATGGATGTCACGCATCTTGCTTGGAATTCACGCATAATAAATGTTATGCGCATCATTTTATCATCTTTAATTGAGTTGCCAAGTTTAGGCTGGTGAATGATGTATCTAATAGAATTTTAATCAAACGGTTGTTATTATTTTTATAACAAGAATTGATTTGCTGAGAACTACCAAATGTTTACTTATTTTTACAACTTTGTACAAGGTCCGCCACCAAATAGCTGTTTGACTTCATACTTTGAAATGCCTGAATTTTAGAGTTAATATAAGAAACTGTTTGTTTTCTTTACTAAATATTTTCTTAGATTTGAAATATCAAATTTAACATAAATACAAGGCATATTCATAGCTAAATGGTAGTATACTGTATAGATCTGAAAAATTATCTTCTGATTTTTGCCGATACCTCCTAGCAACATTCTCATAAATTGCGAACAAATTTTGTTAATCATTACTAATTTAATAAAAATTTATGCCAATGTTAAACAAGTTTAAATAGTAAGTTGTAAATTGTACTTATTTTACTAATAGAAAATATAAAAAATAAGTTTAAATAAATTTATAAAAACCATAACAAACGCAGAAGCACATCGATAACAAATAAGAAAAATCAAAAGAAATGCAAGCAAATTCTTGTTAAATTCATATATTAAATACTATAAAAAATCCGCAAAAAAATTTAATGGAATATAGTAAATATTAATTGCCAGCTTTGTATTTTTGAACATATTCAAAAATACACCAGGTACAATTTGCGGTACGCAAATTGCGATTTAGTACAGTGTTTTGAAATATATACAAACATGAGTACAATCTTTAAGATTGTACTCTTTACGAAGTTCCTAATTGTTTAAGAAATACTAGTTACGTTTGGCATTAGCAATAATACATTATAGGGCGTACCAATTACATTACATGTAGAAGTCTTAAAGGGGCGGGTTTTTTCTTGCAATTACTCTTCAAGCAGGAAAATCGGTATTAAGTTAAACAAAAAACCAAGCAAGCTGTGATTGTATTATTAAATCTAATGATTCAATAATAACAAATAAAATTTACCCAACAATTTAATATTTGTGTTTTGTTTTCATGATTTACACTGTTCAGAATTTGTCTTGTGGACATTTCTTTTTGTTCTAGACTAGGTAAATTACTTTATAAGCATTGATTGAAGTAATTATAAAACGCACAAATAAAAACAGGAATTTATCGCAATTATTGCGTCATAGACAAAGTCATAAATTAAGATTTTATAAATTTCTGGAACTGAGAAACCAATAAAAATATATTATAAATAGCTACCATGATTTAATTGAATATTATAGCATTCCTAAAATTTGGTTTTGCAATCAGCATTTCTGCACCTTGGTTTACTTTATCGTTTTTAAAAAAATAAACAATTTTAACGCTTATATATTTATAATTGCTTTCTATGGTTTAACCAAAAATAGCGTTATTTAGTAATTTATAAAAGACCATTTTGAACAGAATTGTAGCTTGTTGACGTCACACGGTGTTCATATCGACGTGCGCTTTAAGGCATGGACATTGCTTAAACTTTAATGCGCAGTTAATTTTTTTTTAAATTAGTTCCTTCTTAACAGCCAACTATAAAGTTCTGTAATGAAGAACATAATTATTTTATTTTTTATAGTGGTCCAATGTTTTTTATGTTTGCAATTAGGAGAAGGGGTATTATCCCACAGAAACGGGATGTCAATGTGATTGTCATGCAATTTATGCTGATATTTCATATCAACGACCAGAATGTAACAAATACCATTCTCGTTGGAAGCGTGAATGAAATTGATTACACCAATATTATCTACCCACTGTAATCACCAACAGGCAGGTATTAAGACATCGCCCATCCATACAGATTAT
Source organism: Ecitoglossa quadriceps (assembly GCA_027574925.1). NCBI lineage: Eukaryota > Metazoa > Arthropoda > Insecta > Coleoptera > Staphylinidae > Ecitoglossa > Ecitoglossa quadriceps. The sequence continues at coordinate 6,079 of JAODGC010049366.1, read as the reverse complement.
TCGCATCCCAATAACATAAGTAGCTTGTGGTTGATTTAGATCGTAATTAGTCAAATAAAGATTGTTTGCTTTATCGACATGGTGAGAACATGGACTTATATCGCCGCATATACTGTCTTGACCAAAGTTTAATATATGATAACAGGTTGTTAATTCAAGTTGTGCTTTAATTAACTTAAGCATTGCATCCAAGCTGAAACCGGGCGTGCTGTAATAATGTGCGGGGTCCAGTTGATACGAATTAAAACAAGTTTTGCAGAACTTGTCAAAAATATCTGCCAACAATAGTACCTCAACCTTTAGATACAACTCATTATGTTTATGTGTTTTATTTAATTTAAGTGTTTGATCATTTTTTCCCACCGGTACCAATATGGATTTGAAATCAGTTATAATAATAACTGAAACTTTCATTGAGCTCTCATAATGTGTAAAACATATGCCTTATCTCACATGATTTCTCCGGTGTTAACGAATTTGAATTTATCAGCATTAGGCTATATTACATGCGTATGGCAGATAATTTTCTAATTTAAATTGTTTGTTACATGGTTGCAAACATATCATTGCAAATCTCGAGTCTATGTTCATGATTGGAAAAATAAGTTTAAACTTATTTTGATAAATTCTTTGTTTACAAAAAGTGCGATTTTTTGTTATTATAAACTAGAAATGAATTAAAGTGCCCTTCTTTCTTATTTTTAGTAAAATGCAGATAAACCGTAACTAGATATTCATTGCTTTGTGACATAGTAACAGAATTCCGGTCATATTAATTTTATTAAAGTATTGTTAATAACTAATCCTTCTATCGGTAGTATTCTGAACCGCATATAATGTCGCTAGAAAACTTCATATAATGCATGCATCATTATTGTTGATAATCTGATATCGTAAGTCAATAAACGTACTTCCACACATGGGATTATTTTCGTTGAGGTTGATGATGAGATGTAAAATATATTTGAAGGCCCATCCATTTCGAAAATCTGGTTAAAAATTTTGTTACAATCATTGATTAACCTCACAATTATAAACTAAGTGTGGAATGATTTCAAATCTCTCATGTTGGTCGTTGTTATTAGCTGCAGCGATGTTGATAGAATTATCCACATTCAAAAGTTAAACATATGTAGCAAAGAGTTCTAAATTGATTTTAGAATTGATTAACGTTGCAACTGATGTTTTAAAAATGTTTATATAGTCAGGTTTAGCGTTACACAGGAATGAAGAAATGTTTCATCGTTATTCAAGGGTTTAATTTGATATGACAACAATGGATTTTTAAATGCACTTAGCACCACTTGAACCCTATCATTATTTTATTTGTCAGCGTCACGCTTACTTTTACTTCAAAGGTGATAAATCATTTATCTTATTGACAAAACTTTTGTAACACAAGGTGTACTCATACAATATTGTTGCTGCAGAAGCTGATGATGATGATGTAGACGGAGAGTTAATAGCTTCTTCTGCTGTTGCTGATATTCGCATCCGCTTAGCTGAAGATTCATTATCATTTATGTATTTTTCTGTCGCACTCTGCATGTGCACGGTTTGACGATGACGTAGATGATTGTCCAATCAACAAAAACTTTTTCTACAATTATTTTTGTGTCTTACATTGTTTAACAAGTATCAAATGAATCGTCTTCGTGTGCCTGTGAAAGTTATCTTTTTATAACAAATACAAATGATTATGCTAACAATTTCAATATTCAAGATTATTTAAGGCAAAATAGCGAAATATAAGCTCAAAAGCACAATTTAAATGTTAGTAAAAGATTAAGTCATTAGTTGACTTAAATCTATATATATAAATATATATATATTTATATTTAAGTTAGAAAACTACGTTTCTATATTAGGTATCATTAAACAATATGTTTATAAATTTACTATGCTAATTAGACTATTACTCACGCAATCACTATGTAGTGCAGACGTAATAATAGATAGAAACTAAAACATCTCTCAAAATGATTGAATCGTTTGGTGCTTCAATATATCAACCGACGAGTGGTTTTCAAGTTGTAGCGGGTTACATAATATCACTAAAATTATATCATGGAGTTTAATTTATTTTAAAGACAAGAATGCAGATAACACAAAATTATAATACATCCATGTGAATGAAAAATGGTCATCAAGTTTTACATTTAAAATTTTTTTAGACGCAACTATCGGAATCCTGAGAATTCCTACAGTAACAACACACCTCAGGCTCATATCTGTGCGCATTGCAAAGCTGCAAGCAGTGAAGAAAAGGGTGATGAAGCAACAGCAGCAATGATGATGGATTAGAAATGAAGCAGAATGATCGATGCAATAATCATTTCTTCTGATATTGTTAAAAATGAAGAAAGTGGAAAGCAAGAAAGCGTTGATAATCAAAAAAGCTGGCGTCTAGATTAAATTTTTCAATAAAGAAGTTAAGAATCTTTTCAACATTAAAAAGACTGTCGCATATAAAGTAGAAAGATTGAATGAACTGCAAGTTTATCGGTACTTAAACAACTGCTTAGACTATATCTGCAAGCAACAAAAACTATTTAAAACAGTTGATCCAATTATTGATATATTACTTCCTCAATTAAAAGCTTAAATTCAAGCACATGATGCATCACGATCATCAACCACAGAACCAATAACCTATTATTATTATGAGACAACAAAAATGATGTTAGAATTGTGTGCACTGTACCGAGACATTATGGCGAAATTTATTGAAAATCATATCTTACTAAATTTGTTGCATAAAGGCTGAATAAACTGTTTTATGGTTTTAGGAAAAACTAAACCAGTGATTAGATGTTTTCACAAACACATACATGACTTTAATGTTATGTTTGCTACACATTACATGTTTAACATGCAGTTTATTATGGTACATACAAGAAATGATCTGCTGTTTTTCTAATTTCAAACAATCTTTAATTGATTTAGAACATTATTATAATATATTATTATAATATTATATTATACTTTGGATACTTTAATTTTTTTGCAGGTTTTCTAAGAACCAACGCTGCCAATCTGATTACGACATGGATTTTAGCGAATGACACATAGCAAAAATTAAAAAATATGAATATAACAAAATTAAAGTAAATTATAAATAATACATAATAAAACCAACATACTATTAAAATTGACATCATCTTTGTTTTTCACATTGTGTGAAATAAAACATAACAATGTCAATAACTTTAAGACCTTGATTCATGTAGAAATAAAATAAACTCTCCAACCTAAGGAAAATTGAGTTTATTGACTAAAACTGTGAAAATTACACCACAAATACAAAATGCGATGTCTTCTTCTATGTGCAATAGATAATGATTTAGGTTGATATTCCGTGTTTTATTCTATCATAATTACGGATGTAAGTTAAACTCACATAATTACAGACTACTAAATTTGATTAAAAACAATTTGGAATATGCCAAAAGGCAACGGTACGAAGAGTTCCCTAAGCGCTCTCAAGAGGTCCAGCTAGGTGTGTCCGACATACTTAATACACTTCTTCTGCAAAATGGTCCGAACAAAATCTGACGGGAATTTGGACTATACCTAAAGTTTTTACCTTGACCATAAGACGCAATATAATTTGCCACTTAATTGACGGTCTTATGTTTAGCATTCTATTTTAACAAACTTAAAATATGATATTATGTCTTATACATTTACATTCAAAGAACAACGGATATATTAAAATCCAATGAATATACACCAGTAATTATTTCTGATAGCAATTATTGCATGGAACAAGTTTGTTTGACTAGTTTGTTTTTATTCTAATAATTGAATTTCAAATGTTAATAAAGGTTGTGATAAATTTCAGTAAAACAATAAAGTGACAACAATTTCAAAAGGATTATATGAAATTCGTAATATTTAATAATTCTTACAAAAACAATTAAGAAACAAAAATATTAGAATTGCAGCAAATAACAATAATTTTATTATAACCCGCTTGATTCACTTAGAAAATTACTGTTTCTTCTAGAAATTTTTTTTTGTTTCAAATCCATTAGATATTTTAAATAATCCACTTTTTATTATTCAAATAAAAAGTATATGAATTATGCAATATATTACACGTTCATACTATAACAATCATTTATCACATATTTGAGATGAATTTAGTCTCCAGGTAAAGCTGTGATATGCCTAAATTTTAAAAAGTCTTAATTCAATTTACCTTAAAATTGTAGGTAAAATTTATCAATTTTTGGACTGAAAAAAATATTGTTATACTTGAATTTTAAAAAATGGGTTGTGATGACTGCCTAAATCATACAAAACAAGATGAATTGTTCTCTCGCGATTGCTGGAAGTAATCGCTCATCAACTGCGGCTTCAATGAGCCTGTCGTCGCTGATTATGGGTGGAAAATAACGGACGAAGTATACGATGAATTTTGGTATATTATCGACGGACAAGTTGCTGCTTTCACGTTTGGTCTTCCACTGCTCGCGACTTGTCTCTGCTACTTACAAATCTTCATCATTGTAGGAGGATTGAGATAGCGGTTGACGATCAGGTAAGAAAATACATGTGGGACACTTAGTGATCTGCGAATCAAAGTGTGGGAGTGAAAATTAAATCTAATCTAAATTATGACATAACGATAGATATTGCGCTTACGATAAATATAAATAAATTGACTACAATTTCCCAAAACTGAACATGTTGATCTTGTGTTCAGTTGTGTGAAATTGTTTTAAATCCAAATAAAGTAAAAAGAATATAAACAAACTCTATTTATTGAGATTTAAAATTAAAATAAAATAATAAATATTTGAAATATTTCAAGTAATATTCAATTTGTTGTAAATATTGCAAACCTACGGTATTACCCATATTAACCTCAATCAGAAAATTATGTAAATATTGATAAAGTTTGAATTTTAGTACCGCAAAAAATGCCATGCGCATTGCCATGTAAAAATTATTTACTACATGAAAGCACCCTGGATATTCTTAATAAATCCACCATATCATTTGCTAGTATTACTTTACGGGCATTTAAATTTGGGAAAAATTGTGTGCCATATTCCTTATATTGAAGTTCGTGACGAAACTAATTTTCAACTACTGAATCAATTAAGTACAGATAAGCCAATTCAAATTCTATTTTAAAAATGGGAATTACATGAACTGCTCAGGTTGGAAAGCACTGAGCGGGATATTTGGTCTATAAAAATTTCTACCGATCTAAAACCGCCGCAATATGTAATAATTGTTGCAAGGTGGTTATAATCGACTAAACTGATGGCTGTAGATTAGCATATAATTTAATTAAATTTGGTATAAACTATCCATTGCAATATTATTCAATGCACCAGTTACCACTTTATATACTTTTAACAACCATGAATTAGAAACAACATTTCTAATTTACTATTTATGAAAATTGAATATATTGCATATGATAGGAAAATGGAAAACAATTTGTTACTAAATTTATTTTTCAGATTTTAATCTATGTTTTCACAAATTAAACTATAAACAGATCAGTTTTTTTCAGAAGAAGAATGGCGTTGTAAAGGAAACATGTAGTAAAACCTTATTTTAAATTTATACTTTTTTAGCTACAGAGTCAGTTACAAAGCGAAATAATTTGAAAGGGCGCAGAATTTTGATTACAATTATTGCTCGGTGTCAAAGGGTTAAATTAAAAAATGTGCTGAGAAGGATCATACAATTTTAAAGCCTCAATTTGTAATTTATTGAATATATGAAAATAAAAGATGAAAGAAAAGGAACTTGCTTTGAGAAACTTTAAGTTGTTGATCTTTGAAAATAAAAAAAGAAGAAAATGCAAAGCGTTATTCTTTCAGTGCGTGTATGCAAGAATGGGAAAATATTCATTCAGGATTATACAATTCTCAAATTGAGTGATAACATTGCGTTTATAAGCAATCATATTTACCAGCGCACAAATCTGATTTAATAAAATAATATGCAGCAAGAAACACACCTTGAAATAAAATTTTTTGTGACGTTGTTAAAGCAAGAAAACAATGCAATTAAACAGATTTATACAAAGTGCTTAAATCTCCAAAGTTGATTA